>JABUQX010072529.1:0-17500 GCA_015478945.1 Trachelipus rathkii
TATATATATATATATATATATATATATATATATATATATATATATATCGGCGTTATCTTGCTGACTGCTATAACACTCCTATCAAACAAAAGTGCATTGACCAAACGATTCTCTGTTCTTGATATTATAAATTTATCTTCCTCTTGAATCTGGAAGAGTGAACATTTCTTTTATCACCAGACATCATATACTAAAATGATTGAACATCACACAGGAGTTTGCTTGGAATAGTTTTGCTTCTGTCTTGGAATCTTATATTTGTCATAAATCTAGGATGCTTTGCGTTTTTGCCCTTGAAAAGTGTATATTTATCACTCAATTTTGATGATTTATGCATATAATTTTTTATGAACTGGTGAAATCGATGAAGTTTTGCTCTGCTCAAACCTCCAACTCTGTCCAGTATCTTCCAGTACCTTTTTAGTCAGTGAAAAGCAGCAACTATATATATCCATATACTATTGTTATAACAATGAACAATGTTTATTTTACCTCAAATCAAATAGTATCT
Organism: Trachelipus rathkii; assembly: GCA_015478945.1. Classification (NCBI taxonomy): domain Eukaryota; kingdom Metazoa; phylum Arthropoda; class Malacostraca; order Isopoda; family Trachelipodidae; genus Trachelipus; species Trachelipus rathkii. The sequence continues at coordinate 512 of JABUQX010072529.1, forward strand.
CATTTGAAATGGGGCTCCGAGCTTGTACGCGGTTACATCATTACTTTACCTAATTCAATAGCTTGGAAGACTTTCCTGTGTTTGGAATTTACACACTTTCAATCTTTGTTTCGAGGAAACTTAACATGTCTGGAAAACTTCTTTTTTTTTCCTTTAACTTTGGGAGATATCATGCAACCTTCTTCCACAAAAGTCATTCAAATAAACACGCACAAGCACACATACACACACACACACGCACACGCACACGCACACGCAATCAAACACACCCACACGCACACGCACACGCACACGCACACGTACACACGCACACGCACACGCACACGCACAAACACACACATAGAGAGAGAGAGAGAGCATATATATATATACAGGCATATATATATATATATATAGTATATATATATATATATATATATATATATATATATATATCAATGCCTTTATATTGTAAACAGCAATACAATAAGATTATATATATACACTTAGGTGTAATACAATTTGAATAGTTTATACGTTGTCAGTGATGGAGCTTGATGAATTATGCAATGAGCCTCTTCAAAAAAAATTGGTGTAGCATTACTTTTTCATGACAATAGGACATAAAATTAAAGTTTATGTAACGAGTAAGAAGGATTTATTATGCATAGGTAGTAATGTTATTTAGTATCGTTTTAAAGACGACAACTTATATATATATATATATATATATATATATACATATATATATATATATATATATATATATATATATATATATATATATATATATATAAATATATATATATATATATATATATATATCTATATATATATATATAATATATATATATATATATATATATATATATATATATATATATATATATATATATACCTACAGGAGATACATATACATATTCATATATATATATATATATATATATAGGTATAGGAGATATATAGATATATATATATATATATATATATATATATATATATATATATATATATATATATATATATATATATATATATATTTACTGCATTTAGCCTTAAAGAATTTGGGAATTCTGTTTAGATAACGTAAATCTTTTTCTTCTGCTCAGTTACTCCAGGTTTATAAGGGTCTTATCCGCCCCTGTATAGAATACTGTTCTCACATTTAAGGGGGGGCTCCTGTTCTATCCTTCTTTAGGATAGCGTTGAGGCTAAGGCTAAGAGACTTATAATGGCGCCCTATCTCTTTTCTATAGGTATTACAACGGCAGATGCTCGAGGGAATTGAAATCTTGCATGCCTGCACCATTGAATCGAACTCGTAGCGCGAGTGGTGCCTTACTCTCATGTGTATATTGCTTGAATTATTGGAGACTCGAGGCTCGATGGTTGTTGTGACTCCTTCTATTTTTCCTGCTGTATTCAATCTTCCTCTCGGTAAGAGCCACGTCTTCTCCCACCTGAGCGAATTGCGATAGGCAAAGAATTGGGTGGGTTTAACCATTCCTTTTTTTATTTTATTTTTTTAGTTTTTTTTTAGTTTTTGTCCCCTCCCTGAAAATGGCCATGCCCTTGAGTGGTGGCTTCATTTATATATATGTTATATATATATATATATATATATATATATATATATATATATATATATATAGTATAAATAATATATATATATATATATATATATATATATATATATATATATATATATATATATATATATATATATATATATAAGTACATAAACACATTATTATTATTATTATTATTATTATTATTATTATTATTATTATTATTATTATTATTATTATTTTATTATTATTATTATTATTATTATTATTATTATTATTATTATTATTATTATTATTATTATTATTATTATTATTATTATTATATGCTATTAGTTTTACAGTAGTACATTTATTATCAATTATTATTATTATTATTATTATTATTATTATTATTATTATTATTATTATTATTATTATTATTATTATTATTATTATTATTATTATCATTATTTATTATTATTATTATTATTATTATTATTTTTTTATTATTATTATTATTATTATTATTATTATTATTATTATTATTATTATTATTTTTATTATTATTATTATTATTATTATTATTATTATTATTATTATTATTATTATTATTATTATTATTATTATTATTATTATTATTATTATTATTATTATTATTATTATTATTGTAGGAATAGAAAATGTACGTCGGTCAAAAGTTTATCAAAAAAGACGATCAATCATGAAATACAATTCTTAAAATAGTAAATTGTCTTATCTATATTACAATGCAATTACAAATGCTAACTAAATTGTGGAGCGCAATTTCTTCATTTCAAATGTACTGCTTATGTCAATAGTACCACACGCCCCCTTGATCGAACAAAACAAGAAAAACTTGATCGATCAAACCTTTATTCTTCTTAAATCCAAAATATGTCTTGCTATACCGTCGACCTCAAATTTACGATCCGACAAAACTCTAGTGATTTTTCCTGTTCCCCACTTTGTAGTACACCTCGCTCCATTTGGTTTCACCCAGACCACATCTCCAACATTAAACACTTCTTCTACCAAAACTTCCGGCTGACTGCAGATCTCTTCAGGATGCCTCCATTTGTATTTATATTTAACTTTCCAAGGGCAGGATTCTTCGTTCACCCCCTCCCTTGGCATAAAATTGTACCAAAACAGACTTTCCCTAATACCTATTCCTGATCTCGCCGCTATTCTTTTCACAGTCCTATGGTTTCTCTCCACAATTCCATTACAATTTCCTCTAAAAGCCGCTCTGAAATTTAACCTCACTCCCCATTTTTCACACATTTCCCTCACATCCAACGACCTGAAAGACGCCGCATTATCAACCAATAATTCTTCAGGCAAACCATGTTCTAAAAACACCTCCTCTAACTTCCTCGAGATCTCTTTCCCTCCCTCGTTATTAAGAAACTTCCATATCGCAAATCTACTTGGGCCACAGTCAACACACGACAAATACCTTTCCCTCCCAAAGTGGGTCACGTCAACCGCCAATCTTTTCCAAGTTTGATCAACAGAAAGCTCTCCGCCCGAGCATCTTCCTGGATTTGGATCTATCGACTGACACTTTACACAACTTTTTACACATTCCACCACCTCCTCTCTTCTCACCCCCGAATCAAGCTTTTTGACAGCATATAAAGTTTTGTCTACCCCGCAATGGTTTTTGTCATGCAATCTCTTCAAATCCATCGCCGACATTCCACAAACCTCTTCTTCGCACTTTCCCATTCTTCTTTGCCATTTTCCGAATATTCTTGTTAACTTGTCAGCCTTGTTTTCTTCCGAGGGTACTAACATTATCTTTAAACTTAATCCAAATTCCTTCACAAGTTCCGCGATAATTCCCAGACGTCTTTTCACCACCATCTCCGCAGTCCCTTTTGTTTTCACTCTACATCTTGAATGAATCACATTGTCCACCCAGCTTACAACCGTCTTGGAATCACACATTATTGTTATTCTCTTTAATCCCCACTTCAAACAAAGATTTATTCCTTTCACAACGGCTTCTAATTCTGCTACGTTTATATGACCGCAATCCGTCTTCTTCCTCAACCAACTTGAGTCTTCTACAATTTCCCTTCCTATCTCCAACGCCACTCCATAAGCAATGCTGCTTGCATCGCACCAAACAACCCCTTCTACACCCTTCTCAACAAACCAGCTACCTCTCACTGGATCATCTTTTCTTACAGCTTCCAAGACTTCTACAAGAACTTCCTTACAGCTTGTTCCAATGTCTTCATTCCACCTGCTTCCTTCAGCAATTCTCTTTAAATAGCTACACACAACCCTCAACCATCCCGCCACCGGATAATGCCCAATTAATTTTCCACAAATCGAAAATAATTCTTTTCTTGATATCTCCTCATTCTTAATGATCGGGATCGTATTCCCTCTCGAAAACCTAATCAATCCTTCGGCATTTCTTGCAATCTTGAGTCCTAATACCTTTCCTCCAACCACATTTTCTGGATCCTTCGTGACGAGCCCAAACTTCAATAGATGCTTCCTCACCTCCTCGACAGATATTTTTCCACAATCCACCAAAATATCATCAATATATGAATCGGTCGCCCTTCCAATTCCCTCGTCAATTTCTCGAACTATTCTCAAAATTTTTGTCATTACCCTCGGCGCACTGGACAACCCAAAACCTAACCTTGTAAGACAAAATACTCTCCCCTTATATCTAACCAATTGGTGTTTCCACAAACTTCTATCGATTCTAATTTGAAGATAGGCGGACTTTAGATCAAGCATTGTCTTTCCATCTCTAACTCTTCTCCATTTCCTAATTGATTCTTCACAAACCGAAGTTTCATCCCCAGTATGACACATTACAAATTTATTTAATTCTCTGAAATCCAACACCGGTCTCACCTTGTCCTTGTTTTCCTGCACAACTGCCATCAAAGGAATCACCCCTCTCTCCTCTCCCTTCCATGGCACAAGAATTCCTTCTTCTATCCATTTTTCAATTTCCTCATCAAATTTAATTCTAGTTGTTTCACTCATAGATCTTCCGTAGACTCCCACCTTATTTTGAAGCACCGGCTCCTCTCCCTTCCATTTCCATTTTACCGTCCAAAACTTTCCGTTGAACTCTCCTGAGAAATCGCAATCGTCAACCCTCAAATTCTCACCTTCTCTTGGCTTAGTAACAACACTTTTATTTTCTCCTTTTGAACTTCCAAAATGAGCTCCCTCCTTGTCGATGAAAACTCCCCCGAATTCTATAATTACATCCAATCCTAATATTATGCTTACTCCCGACATAATATTTTTCATCACTACAACCTCGAAAGATTTTTCTATTCCATCTATTTCGATAGTCACTGTTGTATTTCCCTCACTTTCGACCCTTCTTCCATCAAATGCAACAATATTCTCTGAGCGTCCATCTCCTCTCACTAAGCCCGAGCTTACTATCGACTTAGTGCATCCAGAATCCACACCTCCAGTTACTTCTTTTCCATTTAACCTTATTTTCTTTAAGGGAATTCCGGACTTTGAACTCAGAGGGCTGATTCCGGCGTAACAACCCCCTCCGATCCGTTTCCCGAAGTCCTTAAAGTGCATTCCCTTGCGAAATGTCCCTTGCCTCCGCATTGATAGCATATTAGATTTGTTAAATTTGTTTTAACGCCCAACCTACAATTTCTTTGTAAATGAGGTCCTCCACACCGATAACACTTCACTGACCTTCTCTGTAAATTGTTTTCACCTTCATTCCATCTAGATCTTCCTGCGACAGCACCGATATTGACCGACTCATTGGACGTTACCATGGCTCTCACCCTGCACAAGATTTCTTCTATGTTGCAACTCTCCACGTTGAACATTCCCCTGATTTCCCTTGAAAAACTTTCCGGTAATCCATTCACTAAAGCTCTCCTTATAATTACTTCTCCGGTTAGCCCAGCGCTTCTTGTCAGTCTCCTCAAATCTGTCACATACACATCTATTGGTTCTCCTTTCCACTTCTTCTCACAGAGTTTTCTGAAGGCTACAAAAGGATCCTCTCCAAAGACCTTTCTCAATTTATTTTTTATCTCTTCTGTAGAACTCTTTTGTTCTTCGGGCATTTCAAGGAAAACCGCCAAAGCCTCTCCCTCCAAAAGCATAGGTAAAATAAACTCTTCATTCTTTATTTTCTGGGTCTTTACCACCATTTCGAACTTCAGGAGCCATGCTTCTATGTCTGATTCTCCGTTAAATGGTTTAACCACATCAATAATCTTCAAACCGCTATAAGCCATGGCTCTGCTGATTCTTTCTATATAGCCCGGATAGCTTGTAGGAATAGAAAATGTACGTCGGTCCAAAGTTTATTAAAAAAGACGATCAATCATGAAATACAATTCTTAAAATAGTAAATTGTCTTATCTATATTACAATGCAATTACAAATGCTAACTAAATTGTGGAGCGCAATTTCTTCATTTCAAATGTACTGCTTATGTCAATAGTACCACACGCCCCCTTGATCGAACAAAACAAGAAAAACTTGATCGATCAAACCTTTATTCTTCTTAAATCCAAAATATGTCTTGCTATACCGTCGACCTCAAATTTACGATCCGACAAAACTCTAGTGATTTTTCCTGTTCCCCACTTTGTAGTACACCTCGCTCCATTTGGTTTCACCCAGACCACATCTCCAACATTAAACACTTCTTCTACCAAAACTTCCGGCTGACTGCAGATCTCTTCAGGATGCCTCCATTTGTATTTATATTTAACTTTCCAAGGGCAAGATTCTTCATTCACCCCCTCCCTTGGCATAAAATTGTACCAAAACAGACTTTCCCTAATACCTATTCCTGATCTCGCCGCTATTCTTTTCACAGTCCTATGGTTTCTCTCCACAATTCCATTACAATTCCCTCTAAAAGCCGCTCTGAAATTTAACCTCACTCCCCATTTTTCACACATTTCCCTCACATCCAACGACCTGAAAGACGCCGCATTATCAACCAATAATTCTTCAGGCAAACCATGTTCTAAAAACACCTCCTCTAACTTCCTCGAGATCTCTTTCCCTCCCTCGTTATTAAGAAACTTCCATATCGCAAATCTACTTGGGCCACAGTCAACACACGACAAATACCTTTCCCTCCCAAAGTGGGTCACGTCAGCCGCCAATCTTTTCCAAGTTTGATCAACAGAAAGCTCTCCGCCCGAGCATCTTCCTGGATTTGGATCTATCGACTGACACTTTACACAACTTTTTACACATTCCACCACCTCCTCTCTTCTCACCCCCGAATCAAGCTTTTTGACAGCATATAAAGTTTTGTCTACCCCGCAATGGTTTTGGTCATGCATCCTCTTCAAATCCATCGCCGACATTCCACAAACCTCTTCTTCGCACTTTCCCATTCTTCTTTGCCATTTTCCGAATATTCTTGTTAACTTGTCAGCCTTGTTTTCTTCCGAGGGTACTAACATTATCTTTAAACTTAATCCAAATTCCTTCACAAGTTCCGCGATAATTCCCAGACGTCTTTTCACCACCATCTCCGCAGTCCCTTTTGTTTTCACTCTACATCTTGAATGAATCACATTGTCCACCCAGCTTACAACCGTCTTGGAATCACACATTATTGTTATTCTCTTTAATCCCCACTTCAAACAAAGATTTATTCCTTTCACAACGGCTTCTAATTCTGCTACGTTTATATGACCGCAATCCGTCTTCTTCCTCAACCAACTTGAGTCTTCTACAATTTCCCTTCCTATCTCCAACGCCACTCCATAAGCAATGCTGCTTGCATCGCACCAAACAACCCCTTCTACACCCTTCTCAACAAACCAGCTACCCCTCACTGGATCATCTTTTCTTACAGCTTCCAAGACTTCTACAAGAACTTCCTTACAGCTTGTTCCAATGTCTTCATTCCACCTGCTTCCTTCAGCAATTCTCTTTAAATAGCTACACACAACCCTCAACCATCCCGCCACCGGATAATGCCCAATTAATTTTCCACAAATCGAAAATAATTCTTTTCTTGATATCTCCTCATTCTTAATGATCGGGATCGTATTCCCTCTCGAAAACCTAATCAATCCTTCGGCATTTCTTGCAATCTTGAGTCCTAATACCTTTCCTCCAACCACATTTTCTGGATCCTTCGTGACGAGCCCAAACTTCAATAGATGCTTCCTCACCTCCTCGACAGATATTTTTCCACAATCCACCAAAATATCATCAATATATGAATCGGTCGCCCTTCCAATTCCCTCGTCAATTTCTCGAACTATTCTCAAAATTTTTGTCATTACCCTCGTCGCACTGGACAACCCAAAACCTAACCTTGTAAGACAAAATACTCTCCCCTTATATCTAACCAATTGGTGTTTCCACAAACTTCTATCGATTCTAATTTGAAGATAGGCGGACTTTAGATCAAGCATTGTCTTTCCATCTCTAACTCTTCTCCATTTCCTAATTGATTCTTCACAAACCGAAGTTTCATCCCCAGTATGACACATTACAAATTTATTTAATTCTCTGAAATCCAACACCGGTCTCACCTTGTCCTTGTTTTCCTGCACAACTGCCATCAAAGGAATCACCCCTCTCTCCTCTCCCTTCCATGGCACAAGAATTCCTTCTTCTATCCATTTTTCAATTTCCTCATCAAATTTAATTCTAGTTGTTTCACTCATAGATCTTCCGTAGACTCCCACCTTATTTTGAAGCACCGGCTCCTCTCCCTTCCATTTCCATTTTACCGTCCAAAACTTTCCGTTGAACTCTCCTGAGAAATCGCAATCGTCAACCCTCAAATTCTCACCTTCTCTTGGCTTAGTAACAACACTTTTATTTTCTCCTTTTGAACTTCCAAAATGAGCTCCCTCCTTGTCGATGAAAACTCCCCCGAATTCTATAATTACATCCAATCCTAATATTATGTGCTTACTCCCGACATAATATTTTTCATCACTACAACCTCGAAAGATTTTTCTATTCCATCTATTTCGATAGACACTGTTGTATTTCCCTCACTTTCGACCCTTCTTCCATCAAATGCAACAATATTCTCTGAGCGTCCATCTCCTCTCACTAAGCCCGAGCTTACTATCGACTTAGTGCATCCAGAATCCACACCTCCAGTTACTTCTTTTCCATTTAACCTTATTTTCTTTAAGGGAATTCCGGACTTTGAACTCAGAGGGCTGATTCCGGCGTAACAACCCCCTCCGATCCGTTTCCCGAAGTCCTTAAAGTGCATTCCCTTGCGAAATGTCCCTTGCCTCCGCATTGATAGCATATTAGATTTGTTAAATTTGTTTTAACGCCCAACCTACAATTTCTTTGTAAATGAGGTCCTCCACACCGATAACACTTCACTGACCTTCTCTGTAAGTTGTTTTCACCTTCATTCCATCTAGATCTTCCTGCGACAGCACCGATATTGACCGACTCATTGGACGTTACCATGGCTCTCACCCTGCACAAGATTTCTTCTATGTTGCAACTCTCCACGTTGACCATTCCCCTGATTTCCCTTGAAAAACTTTCCGGTAATCCATTCACTAAAGCTCTCCTTATAATTACTTCTCCGGTTAGCCCAGCGCTTCTTGTCAGTCTCCTCAAATCTGTCACATACACATCTATTGGTTCTCCTTTCCACTTCTTCTCACAGAGTTTTCTGAAGGCTACAAAAGGATCCTCTCCAAAGACCTTTCTCAATTTATTTTTTATCTCTTCTGTAGAACTCTTTTGTTCTTCGGGCATTTCAAGGAAAACCGCCAAAGCCTCTCCCTCCAAAAGCATAGGTAAAATAAACTCTTCATTCTTTATTTTCTGGGTCTTTACCACCATTTCGAACTTCAGGAGCCATGCTTCTATGTCTGATTCTCCGTTAAATGGTTTAACCACATCAATAATCTTCAAACCGCTATAAGCCATGGCTCTGCTGATTCTTTCTATATGCCCGGATAGCTTGTAGGAATAGAAAATGTATGTCGGTCAAAAGTTTATTAAAAAAGACGATCAATCATGAAATACAATTCTTAAAATAGTAAATTGTCTTATCTATATTACAATGCAATTACAAATGCTAACTAAATTGTGGAGCACAATTTCTTCATTCCAAACGTACTGCTTATGTCAATAGTACCACACGCCCCCTTGATCGATCAAAACAAGAAAAACTTGATCCATCAAACCTTTATTCTTCTTAAATCCAAAATATGTCTTGCTATACCGTCGACCTCAAATTTACGATCCGACAAAACTCCAGTGATTTTTCCTGTTCCCCACTTTGTAGTACACCTCGCTCCATTTGGTTTCACCCAGACCACATCTCCAACATTAAACACTTCTTCTACCAAAACTTCCGGCTGACCGCAGATCTCTTCAGGATGCCTCCATTTGTATTTATATTTAACTTTCCAAAGGCAGGATTCCTCGTTCACGCCCTCCTTTGGCACAAAATTGTGCCAAAACAGACTTTCCCTAATACCAATTCCTGATCTCGCCACTATTCTTTTCACAATCCTATGGTTTCTCTCCACAATTCCATTACAATTTCCTCTAAAAGCCGCTCTGAAATTTAACCTCACTCCCCATTTTTCACACATTTCCCTCACATCCAACGACCTGAAAGACGCCGCATTATCAACCAATAATTCTTCAGGCAAACCATGTTCTAGAAACATCTACTCTAACTTCCTCGAAATTCCTTTCCCTCCCTTGTTATTTAGAAACTTCCATATCGCAAATCTACTTGGGCCACAGTCAACACACGACAAATACCTTTCCCTCCCAAAGTGGGTCACGTCAGCCGCCAACTTTTCCAAGTTTGATCAACAGAAAGCTCTCCGCCCGAGCATCTTCCTGGATTTGGATCTATCGACTGACACTTTACACAACTTTTTACACATTCCACCACCTCCTCTCTTCTCACCCCCGAATCAAGCTTTTTGACAGCATATAAAGTTTTGTCTACCCCGCAATGGTTTTGGTCATGCATCCTCTTCAAATCCATCGCCGACATTCCACAAACCTCTTCTTCGCACTTTCCCATTCTCCTTTGCCATTTTCCGAATATTCTTGTTAACTTGTCAGCCTTGTTTTCTTCCGAGGGTACTAACATTATCTTTAAACTTAATCCAAATTCCTTCACAAGTTCCGCGATAATTCCCAGACGTCTTTTCACCACCATCTCCGCAGTCCCTTTTGTTTTCACTCTACATCTTGAATGAATCACATTGTCCACCCAGCTTACAACCGTCTTGGAATCACACATTATTGTTATTCTCTTTAATCCCACACTTCAAACAAAGATTTATTCCTTTCACAACGGCTTCTAATTCTGCTACGTTTATATGACCGCAATCCGTCTTCTTCCTCAACCAACTTGAGTCTTCTACAATTTCTCTTCCTATCTCCAACGCCACTCCATAAGCAATGCTGCTTGCATCGCACCAAACAACCCCTTCTACACCCTTCTCAACAAACCAGCTCCCTCACTGGATCATCTTTTCTTACAGCTTCCAAGACTTCTACAAGAACTTCCTTACAGCTTGTTCCAATGTCTTCATTCCACCTGCTTCCTTCAGCAATTCTCTTTAAATAGCTACACACAACCCTCAACCATCCCGCCACCGGATAATGCCCAATTAATTTTCCACAAATCGAAAATAATTCTTTTCTTGATATATCCTCATTCTTAATGATCGGGATCGTATTCCCTCTCGAAAACCTAATCAATCCTTCGGCATTTCTTGCAATCTTAAGTTCTAACACCTTTCCACCAACCACATTTTCTGGATCCTTCGTGACGAGCCCAAACTTCAATAGATGCTTCCTCACCTCCTCGACAGATATTTTTCCACAATCCACCAAAATATCATCAATATATGAATCGGTCGCCCTTCCAATTCCCTCGTCGTCAACTTCTCGAACTATTCTCAAAATTTTTGTCATTACCCTCGGCGCACTGGACAACCCAAAACCTAACCTTGTAAGACAAAATACTCTCCCCTTATATCTAACCAATTGGTGTTTCCACAAACTTCTATCGATTCTAATTTGAAGATAGGCGGACTTTAGATCAAGCATTGTCTTTCCATCTCTAACTCTTCTCCATTTCCTAATTGATTCTTCACAAACCGAAGTTTCATCCCCAGTATGACACATTACAAATTTATTTAATTCTCTGAAATCCAACACCGGTCTCACCTTGTCCTTGTTTTCCTGCACAACTGCCATCAAAGGAATCACCCCTCTCTCCTCTCCCTTCCATGGCACAAGAATTCCTTCTTCTATCCATTTTTCAATTTCCTCATCAAATTTAATTCTAGTTGTTTCACTCATAGATCTTCCGTAGACTCCCACCTTATTTTGAAGCACCGGCTCCTCTCCCTTCCATTTCCATTTTACCGTCCAAAACTTTCCGTTGAACTCTCCTGAGAAATCGCAATCGTCAACCCTCAAATTCTCACCTTCTCTTGGCTTAGTAACAACACTTTTATTTTCTCCTTTTGAACTTCCAAAATGAGCTCCCTCCTTGTCGATGAAAACTCCCCCGAATTCTATAATTACATCCAATCCTAATATTATGCTTACTCCCGACATAATATTTTTCATCACTACAACCTCGAAAGATTTTTCTATTCCATCTATTTCGATAGTCACTGTTGTATTTCCCTCACTTTCGACCCTTCTTCCATCAAATGCAACAATATTCTCTGAGCGTCCATCTCCTCTCACTAAGCCCGAGCTTACTATCGACTTAGTGCATCCAGAATCCACACCTCCAGTTACTTCTTTTCCATTTAACCTTATTTTCTTTAAGGGAATTCCGGACTTTGAGCTCAGAGGGCTGATTCCAGCGTAACAACCCCCTCCGATCCGTTTCCCGAAGTCCTTAAAGTGCATTCCCTTGCGAAATGTCCCTTGCCTCCGCATTGATAGCATATTAGATTTGTTAAATTTGTTTTAACGCCCAACCTACAATTTCTTTGTAAATGAGGTCCTCCACACCGATAACACTTCACTGACCTTCTCTGTAAGTTGTTTTCACCTTCATTTCATCTAGATCTTCCTGCGACAGCACCGATATTGACCGACTCATTGGACGTTACCATGGCTCTCACCCTGCACAAGATTTCTTCTATGTTGCAACTCTCCACGTTGACCATTCCCCTGATTTCCCTTGAAAAACTTTCCGGTAATCCATTCACTAAAGCTCTCCTTATAATTACTTCTCCGGTTAGCCCAGCGCTTCTTGTCAGTCTCCTCAAATCTGTCACATACACATCTATTGGTTCTCCTTTCCACTTCTTCTCACAGAGTTTCCTGAAGGCTACAAAAGGATCCTCTCCAAAGACCTTTCTCAATTTATTTTTTATCTCTTCTGTAGAACTCTTTTGTTCTTCGGGCATTTCAAGGAAAACCGCCAAAGCCTCTCCCTCCAAAAGCATAGGTAAAATAAACTCTTCATTCTTTATTTTCTGGGTCTTTACCACCATTTCGAACTTCAGGAGCCATGCTTCTATGTCTGATTCTCCGTTAAATGGTTTAACCACATCAATAATCTTCAAACCGCTATAAGCCATGGCTCTGCTGATTCTTTCTATATGCCCGGATAGCTTGTAGGAATAGAAAATGTACGTCGGTCAAAAGTTTATTAAAAAAGACGATCAATCATGAAATACAATTCTTAAAATAGTAAATTGTCTTATCTATATTACAATGCAATTACAAATGCTAACTAAATTGTGGAGCGCAATTTCTTCATTTCAAATGTACTGCTTATGTCAATAGTACCACACGCCCCCTTGATCGAACAAAACAAGAAAAACTTGATCGATCAAACCTTTATTCTTCTTAAATCCAAAATATGTCTTGCTATACCGTCGACCTCAAATTTACGATCCGACAAAACTCTAGTGATTTTTCCTGTTCCCCACTTTGTAGTACACCTCGCTCCATTTGGTTTCACCCAGACCACATCTCCAACATTAAACACTTCTTCTACCAAAACTTCCGGCTGACTGCAGATCTCTTCAGGATGCCTCCATTTGTATTTATATTTAACTTTCCAAGGGCAAGATTCTTCATTTACCCCCTCCCTTGGCATAAAATTGTACCAAAATAGACTTTCCCTAATACCTATTCCTGATCTCGCCGCTATTCTTTTCACAGTCCTATGGTTTCTCTCCACAATTCCATTACAATTTCCTCTAAAAGCCGCTCTGAAATTTAACCTCACTCCCCATTTTTCACACATTTCCCTCACATCCAACGACCTGAAAGACGCCGCATTATCAACCAATAATTCTTCAGGCAAACCATGTTCTAAAAACACCTCCTCTAACTTCCTCGAGATCTCTTTCCCTCCCTCGTTATTAAGAAACTTCCATATCGCAAATCTACTTGGGCCACAGTCAACACACGACAAATACCTTTCCCTCCCAAAGTGGGTAACGTCAGCCGCCAATCTTTTCCAAGTTTGATCAACAGAAAGCTCTCCGCCCGAGCATCTTCCTGGATTTGGATCTATCGACTGACACTTTACACAACTTTTTACACATTCCACCACCTCCTCTCTTCTCACCCCCGAATCAAGCTTTTTGACAGCATATAAAGTTTTGTCTACCCCGCAATGGTTTTGGTCATGCATCCTCTTCAAATCCATCGCCGACATTCCACAAACCTCTTCTTCGCACTTTCCCATTCTTCTTTGCCATTTTCCGAATATTCTTGTTAACTTGTCAGCCTTGTTTTCTTCCGAGGGTACTAACATTATCTTTAAACTTAATCCAAATTCCTTCACAAGTTCCGCGATAATTCCCAGACGTCTTTTCACCACCATCTCCGCAGTCCCTTTTGTTTTCACTCTACATCTTGAATGAATCACATTGTCCACCCAGCTTACAACCGTCTTGGAATCACACATTATTGTTATTCTCTTTAATCCCCACTTCAAACAAAGATTTATTCCTTTCACAACGGCTTCTAATTCTGCTACGTTTATATGACCGCAATCCGTCTTCTTCCTCAACCAACTTGAGTCTTCTACAATCTCTCTTCCTATCTCCAACGCCACTCCATAAGCAATGCTGCATCGCACCAAACAACCCCTTCTACACCCTTCTCAACAAACCAGCTACCTCTCACTGGATCATCTTTTCTTACAGCTTCCAAGACTTCTACAAGAACTTCCTTACAGCTTGTTCCAATGTCTTCATTCCACCTGCTTCCTTCAGCAATTCTCTTTAAATAGCTACACACAACCCTCAACCATCCCGCCACCGGATAATGCCCAATTAATTTTCCACAAATTGAAAATAATTCTTTTCTTGATATCTCCTCATTCTTAATGATCGGGATCGTATTCCCTCTCGAAAACCTAATCAATCCTTCGGCATTTCTTGCAATCTTGAGTCCTAATACCTTTCCTCCAACCACATTTTCTGGATCCTTCGTGACGAGCCCAAACTTCAATAGATGCTTCCTCACCTCCTCGACAGATATTTTTCCACAATCCACCAAAATATCATCAATATATGAATCGGTCGCCCTTCCAATTCCCTCGTCAATTTCTCGAACTATTCTCAAAATTTTTGTCATTACCCTCGGCGCACTGGACAACCCAAAACCTAACCTTGTAAGACAAAATACTCTCCCCTTATATCTAACCAATTGGTGTTTCCACAAACTTCTATCGATTCTAATTTGAAGATAGGCGGACTTTAGATCAAGCATTGTCTTTCCATCTCTAACTCTTCTCCATTTCCTAATTGATTCTTCACAAACCGAAGTTTCATCCCCAGTATGACACATTACAAATTTATTTAATTCTCTGAAATCCAACACCGGTCTCACCTTGTCCTTGTTTTCCTGCACAACTGCCATCAAAGGAATCACCCCTCTCTCCTCTCCCTTCCATGGCACAAGAATTCCTTCTTCTATCCATTTTTCAATTTCCTCATCAAATTTAATTCTAGTTGTTTCACTCATAGATCTTCCGTAGACTCCCACCTTATTTTGAAGCACCGGCTCCTCTCCCTTCCATTTCCATTTTACCGTCCAAAACTTTCCGTTGAACTCTCCTGAGAAATCGCAATCGTCAACCCTCAAATTCTCACCTTCTCTTGGCTTAGTAACAACACTTTTATTTTCTCCTTTTGAACTTCCAAAATGAGCTCCCTCCTTGTCGATGAAAACTCCCCCGAATTCTATAATTACATCCAATCCTAATATTATGCTTACTCCCGACATAATATTTTTCATCACTACAACCTCGAAAGATTTTTCTATTCCATCTATTTCGATAGTCACTGTTGTATTTCCCTCACTTTCGACCCTTCTTCCATCAAATGCAACAATATTCTCTGAGCGTCCATCTCCTCTCACTAAGCCCGAGCTTACTATCGACTTAGTGCATCCAGAATCCACACCTCCAGTTACTTCTTTTCCATTTAACCTTATTTTCTTTAAGGGAATTCCGGACTTTGAACTCAGAGGGCTGATTCCGGCGTAACAACCCCCTCCGATCCGTTTCCCGAAGTCCTTAAAGTGCATTCCCTTGCGAAATGTCCCTTGCCTCCGCATTGATAGCATATTAGATTTGTTAAATTTGTTTTAACGCCCAACCTACAATTTCTTTGTAAATGAGGTCCTCCACACCGATAACACTTCACTGACCTTCTCTGTAAGTTGTTTTCACCTTCATTTCATCTAGATCTTCCTGCGACAGCACCGATATTGACCGACTCATTGGACGTTACCATGGCTCTCACCCTGCACAAGATTTCTTCTATGTTGCAACTCTCCACGTTGACCATTCCCCTGATTTCCCTTGAAAAACTTTCCGGTAATCCATTCACTAAAGCTCTCCTTATAATTACTTCTCCGGTTAGCCCAGCGCTTCTTGTCAGTCTCCTCAAATCTGTCACATACACATCTATTGGTTCTCCTTTCCACTTCTTCTCACAGAGTTTTCTGAAGGCTACAAAAGGATCCTCTCCAAAGACCTTTCTCAATTTATTTTTTATCTCTTCTGTAGAACTCTTTTGTTCTTCGGGCATTTCAAGGAAAACCGCCAAAGCCTCTCCCTCCAAAAGCATAGGTAAAATAAACTCTTCATTCTTTATTTTCTGGGTCTTTACCACCATTTCGAACTTCAGGAGCCATGCTTCTATGTCTGATTCTCCGTTAAATGGTTTAACCACATCAATAATCTTCAAACCGCTATAAGCCATGGCTCTGCTGATTCTTTCTATATGCCCGGATAGCTTGTAGGAATAGAAAATGTACGTCGGTCAAAAGTTTATTAAAAAAGACGATCAATCATGAAATACAATTCTTAAAATAGTAAATTGTCTTATCTATATTACAATGCAATTACAAATGCTAACTAAATTGTGGAGCGCAATTTCTTCATTTCAAATGTACTGCTTATGTCAATAGTACC
>JABUQX010072529.1:20000-37500 GCA_015478945.1 Trachelipus rathkii
AGTTCTTGGGCTCTCGTGACAATTAACGAGAGAGGGAGACGTAATGGGTGATTTAAAATGTTGATTTTGAATTGATTCATTTAAATTGAATTTGGTATTGGTTTCTTTAAGGTTATTTTGAATGGCCTTTTCCTGCTTTTTTTGTTGATGTTGTTCTTGTTCCTGAGGCATCTGAATCTGTTTGACTCCCTCTTCAATTTTGTACGTTTCAGGCTTACATCTCCCATCATCTGTCTGACATTCAAAACCCATTGAACTCGTTTCATTTCTCGAATACTTCCGATCATGATAGGCATCGAAAGAAGATTCGAAAAGAGTTTGTGATTTTTTAGATATTAATTCCTTTTTAGGAGAACTTTGGTATTCTTCCCCAGTTTCACATTGTTTTACCTTGTTATTTGAACCACTTTTACATGGGTCTTTCTCCCCTTCTTCCATAGTTGGAGAGGAGGTTTAAGAATAACCTTCTACGTAATCGTTTTTAATGTTTCATTTGTACTAAAATTTAAAATTAGTTCCATAGCGTGAAATCTATTTGGAATTTACACTGTTTATTAGATTATTAAGTGAAAACACAATTATACACTCTTTGATATTAAAGATAAAATAGACACTTTGTTATCGAAAACACATTAGTACAATTGTTCTTAGCATTTTCTTTTACTTTATTATCATTAATGAATGTTAAACCTATTTAACATATATATATATATATATATATATATATTATATATATATATATATATATCTTTATTTATTTATATTGTATAAATATAATAAATATATTTATATTATATATATATATATATATATATATATATATAATATATTATGTTTATATATATATATATAATATTATTATATAATCGAATTTAAACATATATAAAAAATATATATATATCTATATATAATATATATATATATATATATATATTTATATATATATATATATTAATTATATATATCTGTCGTATATATAAATACTTTAAATTTTTATATACTTTATAATATACAGTATATATATATAGTATTATATATATATATATATATATATATATAATATACGAAATCAGAGAATCATTCTTGAAAATACTTCTATCAAACCCTACTAAGATTATATACCTACTACTACTACTGCTACTAATTATGATATTATAATCGAGTGAACTATATAATGATACGCATTATAATTAATGAGAAAAAAAGTACAAAAGCATACTGTTAATAATGACAGTGTCGCAACCCTCGCTTTTCATATCCAATTAAATAAGATAATTAATTAAACTTAATTAAGATGGTGAGAACCCGCGTAGTAGACAATTAAAATTACCAATAACATATATATATATATAATATATAATATATATATATATAACTTATAGTTTCTATTCATATCTGTGTCCGTATGTGTGTGTGTTGTTGTGTGTGTGTGTGTGTGTGTGTGTGTGTGTGTGGTGTGTGTGTGTGTGTGGTGTGTGTTGTGTGTGTGTGAGTGTGCGTTTGCTAGTTTTTAGTGAGCTCCAGATTGAACATTTTCTTTCCTAAAAAATTATATCTTTGAAAAGTTTAAGAGGCAAATTTTTAGTGAATCCGAGAGAGAGAGAGGAGAGAGAGAGAGAGAGAGAGAGAGAGAGAGAGAGAGAGAGAGAGAGGAAGAGAGAGAGAGAGAGAGAGAGAGAGAGAGAGCGAGAGAAGAAGAGAGAAGAGAGAGAGAGAGGAGAGAGAGAAGAGAGGAGAGGAGAGAGAGAAGAGAGAGAGAGAGAGAGGAGAAGAGAGAGAAGAGAGAGAGAGGAGAGAGAAGAAAGAAGAAGAAAGAGAAGAAGAAGAGAAGAAGAAGAGAAAAGGAGAAGAAGAAAAGAAGAAGAAGAAGAAGAAGAAGAAGAAGAAGAAGAAGAAGGAAGAGGAAGAAGATGAAAAAGAAGAAGAAGAAAAGAAGAGAAGAAGAAGAAGAAGAACCATTAAACACGAATGAAAGAAACAAATAATAAAAAAAAGAATGAAAAGAAAAATTTAAATCCCATGGTAAATGATTTAACTTCATTCATAATTTTTTTCATTTTTTCTTTCTTTATTTAAAAAAAAGAATTTGCTAAACTTTGACGATAAACCATTAAAAAAATTTAAAGCTCTTTTTCACCATTGGTCTGTTGCACAAATCTTTATTTTAAAAGATTAAGCAATATAAACGTTATATTTCATGTTATATATTATTATTATTATTATTATTATTATTATTATTATTATTATTATTATTATTATTATTATTATTATTATTATTATTATTATTATTATTATTATTATTATTATTATTATTATTATTATTATTATTATTATTATTATTATTATTATTATTAATATTCACAACCTTTATTTAGTTTGGAAATATGTTAGAGTCTGCAATAACGTAAATAACTAACTTAAACAACACTTGCGTATGCGCCCGAAACACCTATACAAATAAAAAATAAACACAAGAATAGGTACATTAAATAAAGAAAAAATAATAATATTTATAAAAAAAAAAGTAATAAATATAAAATTAGTAAATATAAAAATATTGAACAGTTTACAGTATATACTTGCAAAGTTTTTAATATAAATATGAATAATTTAGCTATTTTAATAACTAAAATAAATAGCCTTTTTTTGTGTGTTTAAATGCGAATAATTTTTATACAAATTTTTCCTTAAATTATTTCCACCAAAAGGGGGGAATAAAGTGAAGAAATTTGAAAACAACAAATTGAATCGGTCATTTCTTTGTATATATATATATATATATATATATATATATAATATATATATATATATATATATTATTATTTCTATATATATATTATATATATATATATATTATATATATATATTATTATATTATATATATTAAATATATATTATATATATATATATATATATATATATATATATATATATATATAGAGAAGAAATTTGGAAACAAACAAACTGAATATTCTATCTCATAAACAACATGAGTAACAGAATCGAAATTGAAATGAGTGACAGCAAATGCTATATAAGTAAAGAATCCGAAACTGTAGTAAGTGCCTTCAAATTACAAAAGTCACAGAATTTAAATAGTTAATTGAAAAACTACATTAGTTAGAGTATAGAAATTGAAATGAGTAACTGTAAAAACCACGTTAGTTTCGGAACTGAAATTAAAATAAGTGAGAGCAAAAACTACATTAGTCAATGACTAAATTTCTGTAATTAATCGGAAGCACGAAAATCTGATATAGTAGCTAGTTACAATGTTTCTAATATCGTCTTTACACAACATAGTTGGCAACACACAACATATGAAATCCAATAAAAAATGTTGCTTTTGACTTGTGTAATTTTTACTTATGTAGATTTGTACTTATGTAGATTTTGAGTATTAAAGTATTTGACTTGTGCAGTTTTTTAGTAATGTTGATTTGGACATGTAATTTTTTACTTTTTTTTTTTTTTTTTTTTTTTTTTTTCTTTTTTTTTCCAATCCTCATAAGTGGGAATGGTA
Source organism: Trachelipus rathkii (assembly GCA_015478945.1). Taxonomy (NCBI): domain Eukaryota; kingdom Metazoa; phylum Arthropoda; class Malacostraca; order Isopoda; family Trachelipodidae; genus Trachelipus; species Trachelipus rathkii. The sequence continues at coordinate 23,524 of JABUQX010072529.1, forward strand.
TTTATCCCTCATCCGGGTCCAAACCTCAGACCTAAGGATGAGGGATTTTGTTGACCCCAAGCACCCCTGAACATGTGCCTGAAGTGCGTAGAATGGCATCCCACATCTTCCGCGGAGTCCACATGGATTCCCTCCAAGGCAGGAACCTCTCCCATGCACGCGTCACCCGAATTCTCATTCCGTTCGTGAGTAACCGGTCACTCCGAGCTGTCAGATTCTCGCCCGAGACCCGACCTGTCGGAATGGTCCCGCTAAGAACGTTCAAGCGCAGTCCAAGCACCCGTTTTTCTATCCCATAAGCGAGTACTCAATGAGCCCACAGGAAGATTCCACTTCCATCAGCGGGATTCGAACATTGGACACCGGTCGCAGCGTAAACATAACCGGATGCTCTAAACCACTACGCCATCACGTCCAAAAACCAGCCAACAGCGTAAGCGAAATCAGTTGACGTCGGGGAATCAAACTTTCACTGCTCGGGGACTAGACTGAGAGACGAAAGGAAGATTTCGGGAGAGCAGATGCGCGGAAGAGGCATATCCGAAAACCAGGGAAGGGTGAGAAGCATCCGCCTCTGGAAAACGGAAATGCCACCACACCACTCCATTGCACAATGAACCGGAGTTGCTGGTTTCTTCTCCAGACCATTATATCATTTCTCTCGAAAATTCGAGGTGTTACGAAATTTATTGATATTGATGATGGATCCAGTGAACTGTGGCAAGCATTTCACCCACCTGACAGCCCACCTAATGGACGGTCTGGTTTGTCAACTTGTTGACATATGTAGTTTTGAACATATGTAGATTTGGACTTGTGTATTTTTGTACTTATGCAGATTTGGCCATATAGTTTTTGACCCATTTGTGCCTTACATAGATTTTGATTTTTGTAGTTTCTGAGTGTAATAAGTTTTGTCTTATGTAACTTGGTCTTACATAGTTTTTGACTTATGCAGTTTTGTTCTTATGTAGATTTTTTACATGTAATTTTTAACTTGTGTAGTTTTGTACTTAAGTAGATTTTTACTTATATAGTTTTTGACTTGTGAAATTTTGTACTTATATAGATTTGGATTTATGTATTTTTTGACTTTTGGAGTTTTGTACATATGTACATTGTACATATGTACATATGTACATTGTACATATACATTTTTGACGTGCATTTTGTGCTTATATAGATTTGGAATTCTGTAGTTTTTGACTTGTGTAGTTTTGTACTTATATAGATTTGGAATTATGTAGTTTTTGACGTAGTTTTGTACTTTTGTAGATTTGGACTTTTGTATTGTTTAATCTAAAATTATCTCATCAATTGAAAACTGACGAAAGGTAAAACGAAGAAACTGGGTGTAGAAAGAGAGCAGATTGCTAATAATAATAATAATAATAATAATAATAATAATTAATAATAATAATAATAATATAAGAAGATTAATATTTATAATAATAATAATAATAATAATAATAATAATAATAATAATAATAATAATAATAATAATAATAATAATAATAATAATAATAATAATAATAAAATAATAATATAATATAATAATATAATATAATAATAAAATAAATAATAATAATAATAATAATAATAAAGCATTTAATTTTGAATTTTTACCTATACTGCATACATCATTAAGCAATGCTTTCAATACTTCCAATACTTCCATTATTATGCTATACTATATAAAAAATAACAGAAATTATAATTGAAATCCTAGTAATGATAGCCTTAATTAATCAATTAATTGCTATTATTATTATTATTATTATTATTATTATACACTATTATATTATATTATTATTATTATTATTATTATTATATTTTTATTATTATATTACTATTATTATTATTATTATTATTATTATTATTATTATTATTATTTTTATTACATTATTATTTATTATTATTATTATTATTATATTACTATTATTATTATATTATTATAATTATTATTTTATTATCTATTATATTATATTTATTATTATTATATTATTATTATTTTTTATTAATTACTACTTCTATTATTATTCTATATTATATTATATTATTATATACTGTTATTAACTATTAACTATTATTACTATAAATTATTACTATATATAATTATTATTATATCGATTATTCATTTATTATTATTATTATTATTATTTATTATTATTATAATTATTATTGATTATATTATTATTTTCATATTCTTATTATTAGAATTTACTTTTTGAAATCTGTATAATCACGAGCGAAAAGGCTATAAATTTAATAATGAATTCAACTTTATTCTTCCTCACTTTTCCTATTATATACATATACATACATTAAATTAAATTATATATTATATTATATTATATTATATTATATTATATTAATTATATTATATTATATTATATTATAATTATTAATTAATATTATTAATTATATTATAATTATATTAATATTATATTATATTATATTATAATTATATTATATTATATACATTACAGTCTCGATTAATAGTGACAAAAACTGCTCTTAACCTTATTGAAAATGTGAAACTTGTTTTGAGAGATTTTCTCGAGGAAACATCGATGAAAAAGTATTCAATCATTTAAGGAAGTTGCAACAGAAATTCTGCTTGCTTATATAATGAAAAAATGCAAGTGTCAAGTGTGAGAATCAATGAAAAATGAAAAGATATAGAGCGAATGAAATTCTTTTCTTTGAGAATTTTTAAAACCTTTTTAGAGAGGAAGTTCGTAAGCTTTAAATCCATACTCGACAATTTAAGTAAAACGATTCCATCGATAATTATTAAAAAATTTACGAATTTTGGAAATAAATTTGTCTATTCAGATACATGTCGAATGCTAATGATTTTAGTATAAGTGTGACTCACACCGTGCGCTCCAGAAAGACATTACTTTCAAAAGGCTCGTAGCATACTTTATAAATTCTACATTTGAGGAAAAACCAACAGAACTGGTTTTAATGTGTAATCATTATAGCTATATAATATAAAGGGAGGAATTTATTAATCAGTTTGCTGTTAAGAAGATATATATAATAATATATTATATATTAATATATATATATATATATATATATATATATATTAATATAATATATATTAATATATATATATATATATATATTATAACATATTATATATATATTATATATATATATATATATATATATATATAATATATATATATATATATATATATATATTATATATATATCAATATATATATATATATAAAATATATATATATATATATATTATATATATATATATATTATATATATATATATAAATATTATATATATAGTATAATATATATATAATATAATATAATATTATATTATATTATATATTATATATGATATATATATCAATATATATACTATATATATATATATACTTATATATATGACTATATATATATATTTAATATATATATATTATATTATATTATATATATATATATAAATATTATATAATATATTTATATATATATATATATATATTATATATATATATATTGTAATAAAATATACTATATATTATATATATATTATATATTATATATATTATATATATATATATATATATATATATATATATATATATTATATATAAATATATATATAATATATATAATATATTTATATATATATAATAATTAAGATATATATATATAATAATATTAGATATATAGATATTAGACTTTTATAGAAAATTCCGATTGATGCTATTGATATGTATATGTAGGTAGGTTTTTGGTTGTAGGTAGATTGTAGTATTTAGTGGTTGTGTTATATAGTGGGTGTGTGATAGTTTTTAGGGTTATATATAATACTATATTAAGTATTTATATATTATATATATATATATTAATATAATATATTATATTACTTTCTTTCCTTATCTTCCTCTTTGCCCAAAACTGGGGTAAGGTGCGTGTCATGCAGTCTGAAAAGTAACCAGTAGAAGAATATGAAACAAAAATTACAAACGAAGCCCAGTATACGAAGCTGTAACCAATTATTAGTGATAATCTTCACAGACAGAAAATCCCCTAGAGCTCATGGGGACGGACGCCACATTGTAATCGTATGTAGGGTACCTTGGCCAGCGTGGCAACAATACCCCCATACAAAACCCCGCATTCTCTTCCTATCATGCACTTTTCTCGCCTCTGCCAAACTCAATTTCTCTCCTTCAGACATTCGTTCACCGCCTCAATCCACTTTCTCTTCGGTCTCCCAGCGTCGGTTCCAACACTCTCCACTTACAGTTTCGCTTAACCAACCGACTATCATCATCCTTTCCACATGACCAACACATCTCAACATACTTCATTTATTCTCTCTCTCTTTACCCCTTTCCTTTCAACCACAACTTCTAATACGTTATTCCATTTAATAATTCTTCTCACACCTAGCGTGCCCCTAAGATTGTCCATCTGAACACATTGTGCTTTAGATCTATACTTCTTATTTCAGACCATAGTTCCTACCATAACAATTTAAAACAGGTAACAACATACCTCATGTAAAACCCTAGCGCACTCCAGACTTAGTCCTTTAACATTCACCACGATTTATTGCATCAGACCTCTGCCATTCCAACTTTCCCTACGACACTCATGCATACCGTTCTCTCATGCAACGACATACCCTAATATTTAAACCTCAGACATCTTGCCCAGCTGCTCATCATTAACATAACTTCACACTGAGGACTGTCTCACTCACAACCATAACTTACTCTCTATCTACGTTTACTTTCAAACGCCTCCTTTTACATACCCTGCATCTCTCTACATAAACTCTCAAATTCTCTCAGATTCTCCACACAGAACCAAATATCCGCATATAATAGGTTAGGGCCCCTCCACTCATCTCCATTCTATCATTCTAACACCATTTCCTCCATTCCAACTCGAATTCTTTCAATAACATCCATATCAAAATTGAATCAACCAAGGAGATCAGTAACACAACCCTGTCCTCATTCGACTATTAATTCTAAACCAATAAACCATGACACATTTATTCTAAGCCTTCACTATCGTCATACTACTTTTGATTTCCATTGAAGCCTACCACCGAACACCATATATTCTAATACCTGCCATAAGTGCTCTATTACTTCTATCATTATGCTTGTTGTAATCATAAAACTAAATATAATTTTGTTCTTCTTCTCCTCATTTTCTCATCATTTGTTTCAATGTAAAAGATTTATCCACACATCCTCTACCATGGCCTAAACGCCTTGGTTCTTCAACCAACAGTCTCAGTCAACTCGACGCACCTTTAACCAAAATACCAGCAATATATCTTCCCTACAAACACTCAATAAACTTATTCCTCTATAATTCTACAGTTCCCTTTTCTCCTACCCATACCTTAAATAAGGGTACTATCTACCGCTCTCCTCAAGTCCTGACTATACCCTCCATCAAACGCCTTTTAATACACTTACAAATCAATCAAACCATTCGCCCGCTCTTGACATTCACTAGTATTTCCATCATACTGCAGATTTTACATTTCAACTTTCTCACTCTAACCATTAACTCCTCCTTACCAATAATCATCCCCAAAATACTATTCCTTCTTGCACATCAACAACCACACACATTACACCCTCACGTCATTAAGTTACTTGGTTTATCCAATATCAGTCCACTATAATATATATATATATATTATATATAATATATATTATATAATATATATATATATATATATATATAAAGGTCAGTTACATTATATTATATATATATATATATACTGTATATAATATAATAATATATTATATATATATATATATCTATATATATATATTATTATATATATATAGTATTATATATATATATATATATATAATATTTATATATATAATATTAATATTATATATAATATATATTAGTATATATATATATATATATTATATATATATATATATTATAATATATATATATATAATATTATATAAATATATAATGTATATTATATATTTTATATATATATATATATATTATAATATAATATTATATATATATAATATACGTATCTATATATATATATATATATATATATATATATAGTTATCTTTTTATAACTATCATAGTTATATATATATATTATATATATTATATATTATATTATATATAGTATATATTATATATATATAATTCATATATATATATTGTATATATATATATAAATATATTATTATTATAAATACTAATATATAATATATATATATATTATATATATATTTATATATATATTATTATATTATATATATTAATATATAAATAATAATAAATATTAAATATTTAATAACCAAGATAATGTTTTTTTGTGTTTAAGTCAAAAAGTTAATGAACGTTGTAATGCGAATAATTTTTACACAAATTCTTTCTAAATGATTTCAAACCAAAAGGGGGAAATAAGCGAAGAAAATTTGGTAAACATAACAATTGAAATCGGTCATTTCACTTAGATATATCTTATATATATAATATTATATATAATTAATATATATATATATATATAATTATATTATATATATCTATATATATTATATATATTAATATATATATTATATTATACTAATATATATATATTAGGTCGCTCGCCGACAGCAACATGCTATTTAACAAAAAACTATAACACTACACGGGAAAATAAATAGATTTTATAATCAGGAGCATTTTTATCCATGAAATCGTTTAAAAAAAAAAATAAAAGCTTGAAAAATTTAAAATTGTTAGAATGTTCGGATAAATTGTCTGATAATGAGTAAGCATAGAACGAAGAAGAACCGAAGGACTCCATGCTGTCGAGTGCACGTCAAAAGATGCCAAATGTCGATTTTTTTTTCACTAAAGAATATCCAAGGGTAAAATCACAAGATGGACAGAGTCGGGGTTTCTCGGCTTTACCGGGGATGCTATGGCGGGACTCGTCGTCCTTCTGTCCTCCCCGCTGAACCCTAAAATGGACTTAAGAGGAAAAATTTACATTTTCCAGAGCATAGATAAAAACAATATTTGGTCACCCTTGCTCTATGCAATACTGCGAGAAATGGAAGGTGATGAGAGGTAAGCTGTGACGTTTGGATGAGAGGCTTACGCTTCCAGACAAAGATTATACTAAATTTAGGTGCTTAATTAAATAAATATTTAGAAATAATAAATAATTTTTTTTTTTGTTTCATAGATGAAATTGCTTGCTAAAATCTTTTGTGCTTATTTATTTTTCTTGTACTCTTTGCCTTTTAATGACATGTATATGGCTTTCGGCGTAGGCTGGCTCTATATATTATATATATATATATTATATAATATATTATATATATATATATATATATATTATAATATATATGATATATATTATTATATAATATATTAATATACACGATACCATACATCTCATGAGCCGATATATATATTATATATATGAATTATATATATATATATATATATATATTTATATATATATATTATTATATATATATATATATATATGTAGTATATATATATATATATATATTATATATATATATATATTATATATATATTATATATTATATTATAAATAATACTATTATTGATTATATATATGTATATATTATATTTATATATATATATATATTATATATATATATATATATATATATATATAGTTATTATTTATATATATATATATATATATATATATATATATATATATATATATATATCATATATATAATATATTAACATGTTTTATATATAGGTAAAGTGTATAGTAGTTTTCGTTGTAGTGAGCATTAATTCAGTAGGAGGTTAATATTCAGCAGGAGAAGAATTTGCGTACTTTTTAAAATTTCGTTAAGGGACGTTTCCGACGTTATTATGTTCTGCACTGTTAAATTTTACGAAATTTACTTTAAAATTAATCAAAAACAAATTTTTCAGCCTAGCTATTTAGCGCAGTACATTAATACATTACATACATCATACATACATAACATAGATACATACATACATACATTACATACTCATACATACATGCATACCTACTACACTAATACTGTCATACATAAAAACAAATAAGTCATTCAATTTAATATCTACAGAATACAATCTACAACACATTATATTTAATATAAACATACGTTATTCAAATTACTGACTTCTTGCTTAACATAGCTAAATTTTTGGTTTGGCCAGTCGTCTACTGAAGCATGCACAACTACCATCGAAAAGTTCCTCACTGCAACCTCAACCGCAACCGCAACCGCACCTCGACCGCAACCAATATTTGGGTAACGTTTTGAACAGTATATTGGCTCTAAAACTACCCATTATTTGTAATCCAAAAGATTAAAGGATCGCGAGCTACCAGACGCCATCGTCAACAATCATAAAATGTTCCGAGCCAAGGTTTGAGGTAGGGCTTGTTCTTTTCGTGCCGTAATGATATTTCTATTAAAATATTCAGTGCGTTTCATTTTGTTTGAGGTTTGACTAAGTGTTTTATCAACAATTTTTATGAATGGTTGCAGAAGGCTTTAGCAAGCCTTTTAGCAACGTAACTTACTCCTTACTATACTATCGCACATGCCCGATGGGAACGTGGTACACTCTTAATCTAAGGTCTTTTCTAACGATGAGCAACATAGAATTCTTAGGTATCTACATTTCAGGTGACATAATGTTAATAATATAATATAATAATAATATAATAATAATATATATTTATTATTTTATCTAAGTATCGGCGATCAAAGAAGAGAAGATGATTGTTCAAGGGTAGAACATTGGACAGATGAAAAGGGTTTGGTAATCGTGGGTCAGTGGGTCTGCTTTTTATTGGGGAATGTTGTGAGAGAAATGAGGTTAGGCAGTTACCATCTAGCATTATCAATTATCATTCTCATCTGTGGACGAGTTTGACCCCACACTTACAGCATTGAAATTGCACTCTTTTTAACAAATAAATCAATGAATTTATCAGAGAACCACTCAAACACTAATCATATATGAATGTTATGACATCAGAATTATCTTTCCTTAGTGTTATGTAGTTTGAAGTATAAATATTATTCAGTTAAGTTGAGATGTAAGCAGTCCTAAGAATGAAAGTTTAAGGTATATATCATGTTTAAATACATTAGCAAGTTTGTAGATTTTGATCTGAAATGTTAATACTGTATTTTTCAATGTAGCATTTTGGAAACATTAAAATTCTTAAAATTCTTCCAATTTTCAGCGATTCCTAAATTCCTCCTCTTTTCACACTTGGTTTTGAACCCATATATACAATTCATCTAATTTATGATTATCTATTTATATAATATGAATATGTTGTTTCGCAATAACAGAATACATGAAAGGGTGTGCGAATTCTTTATTTACCGATATGTGCAAACCTATAAGTAGAAGATTCAACATTACTTTTCAACTTTTGACTTAAAACCATATAGTCAAATGAATTGTTTGGCTATAGACTCTTCCAAATATTTTACTTTTGCTCAAAATTTTATTATTATGGATCAATTATTATTAATTACAAATAGATCAATTTTGTCAATTCCTTTAATGTCAAACACGTTCTTTAACAGCACCACTTGTATGACTGCTTTAAAATAGCAAAAGAACATAATATATCTAGTCTATATATATATATATATATATATATATATATTATATATATATATAATAATATATATATATATATATATATATATATATATATATATATTATATATATATTATTATAGTATATATATTATATGACTAGTATATGTTTTTTTGCTATTTTGAAGCAGTCATACAAGTGGTGGCTGTAAGAAGTGGTTTGAGATTAAGGATGAAAGTAATTGATCTATTTGTAATTAAGTAAGTAATTGATCATACAATAATAAAAATTTTGAGCGAAAGTACAAATATTTGGTAAAGGTCGCAATCCTCTAAGTATTAAATTTACAATGGACTGCTCCAACACATAAAACTTACTTTTCCTTGACACCCCCTTACCTGGGATAAAAGTCCCACTTTGCTTTAACAGTGTTATCTGCAAACCAACTTTGTAACCTTCATAATTCATTGGTTTTTCTTCCATACCCACCACAACACAAAATTCAGGTGTTTAACTTCCCTTTTTTTAGAGCCTCCGAATTTGCGTCCTCCTCCTTTCTACCAAAATGTATTCATACTATATTTTTTAACACGTTCAACCCAACTCTCAATCAAAAACATAAGTATCTCACTCACGTCAAACAAGCAAAAAAATTTTATAACCCCTACCATCCTCCATTAACACTTTTCCTTATTTTCCCTCATACCCCTCATATCAAAATCATTAAATCCTTACCTACATCTCTTAGACTAACCACCTCCAGCACATCTTCTCTAAAACGTATTTTTAAACCTCCAACTCACACTTTCAATAACATTTCCCAATGTGTATATAAAATTTCTTGTTTTAACTGTACCTCCTCTTATATTGGCGAAACTAATGATTTTATAGACGCAAATTCACAACACAGAACATGACTCACTTCTGACTCACAAACTCGGCACTCACACTACATCAGAACCCAAATTCTAGATCACAGAATTAACAATTAATGCTGACACCCATTTACAAGTACTTGACCCCACCCAACGTAAACTCATTGAATCCCTTTGTATTAAAAACTTTCCCAATTTTAACAAACAACAAGGTGAACACACTCTAGACCCCACCTTAAACAAATTTATGTCCTGCAAACCTTTTTTCAAAAAAATCAAAAACTAAGTTTAACTAAATCTGATTTTAATTATTTTAACTTTTTTAACATAACAATCTTTATTTAAATATTTCATTTAGTCTTTCATATTCACAGCGTTGAAAGAGGATCCAGTAATGTCAGTCAAGGATTCAAAGCTAAGTCTTCTAACATGGTCAGAAGATCCATTTTATTATGTGAATAATTTATTAAGCACTTCGATAGTATTTGCAGTTTTATTCGATTAACTAAGGCCTCTAACTTTGAATATAGTATTATATATATATATATATAATATATTATATATATATTAATATATATATTAATTATAAAATATATATATTATATATATAATATATTATATATATAAATATATTATATTATAATAATATTATATATAATATATTTATATTATATATATATATATATATATACTATATATATATATATATTATATATATATATATATATTATTATATATTAATATATAGTAAATTATATATATATATATATATTTAATATACTATATATATATATATATATATTATATATATACTATATATAATATAATATATATATATATATTAATAATATATATTGAATATTATATTAACTAGTATATGTTCTTTTTGCTATTTTGAAGCAGTCATACAGAGTGGTGGCTGTAAAGGAAGTGGTTTGATTAAGGTATGTACAAATGGAATATGAATCTAATTTGTAATTAATAATAGATTGATACCACTAATATAAATTCTTGACATAAGTAAAATATTTGAGAGTCTATAGGCCAACAATTCATTTGACTATCTGGTTTAATGTCAAAAGTTGAGAAGTAATGTGAATCTTCTACTCTATAGGTTTGCACATATGTTTAATAAGAAATGGGATTTGCCACACCCTTGCATTATTCTGATTAGTTGGGAGAACGGGAGAGAGTGAGATACTATATAAATAGTAATATCATAAACTTAGATTGAATTGTAATGATTGGGTTCAAAAGCAAGTGTGAAGAGGAGGAAAATTTAGGAATCGCTGAAAATTGGCACAGAATTCACCAGAGGTATGTTCGTTTTTCGCTTGTGGGATTTAGTGAGACGAAATATTTTCAACATAATTGTAATAGATAATATAAAGAGTTAAAAGCAAATAAACTATAATATAAGGATTAGTTTGTTTGTTCCATTTTAAGAGAAAGAAATGTCTGACACAAATTCGAAAATAAAATTTGTCGTAATTTCCTTTTGGAATGATTCATTTTAAGAGCAAATAAGAAATGTCTGACACAAATTCGAAATAAATTTGTCGTAATTTCTTTTGAGATTTTTTTTATAGTTTATAAAGATGGAAACAAATTTTTTATTCTAGTCTTCAAATTTTTAAAATGTATTTCAAAATATCGGTATTAAACTTAAAATTTGACTTATCCAACAGAGGTATGCTACATTTGTTTACGAATCCTCTTATCCGTCACAACAATTTTAGATTCTGTACTGTCTTAATATTTAAATCTTGATTATATTAGCTTAAAGATTTTAAGTCGTCGTACCAAAACTTTTAAGTCTTTGTACCAAAACTTTCAAGTCTTTTGTACCAAAACTTCTAAGTCTTTGTACCAAAACTTCAAGTCTTTGTACCAAACTTTAAGTCTTTATACAAAACTTTAAGTCGTTGTACCAAAACTTTTAAAGTCTTTGTACCCAAAACTTTTAAGTCTTTGCTACCAAAAACTTTCAAGTCTTTGTACCAAAACTTCTAAGTCTTACTTACCAAAAACTTTCAAGTCTTTGTACCAAACTTTTAAAGTCTCTATAACCAAAACTTTAAGTCTATACCAAAAAACTTTTAAGTCGTTTGTACCAAAACTTTTAAGTCGATGTACCAAAACTTTTAAGTCGTTGCTACCAAAACAAGTAGTTTACCAAAAGACAGGTCAAAAGTTCCTGAACTATTAAAATCCTCTTTATTCGTTTACGGGAATTTACAGATTGTCTTAATAACATTGATAATATAATTATATCATTTTCAGCCTAAAGTCAAAGGTTGAACTTTTAAATATTGTGTGAAAGAAAGCAAATTAAGGTTCGTGAATGTTGGTATATTTGTGTGGGAAAATTATTGGACAAGTGTTGTTAAACTATTATAATTGAGAATTATTCATAAGAATAAGAGGAAGACCAGATCTAAAAACTGCCCTAGATTGAAAAATAAAAATTGATTACTTTAGTGCTAGCCCAATTATATGTTCTCTAGACACTTCTATAAGGAAATTGAGGAGATGCGAACTCCTTTCGTTCTCTTCAATACTCATCCTCATTACTCACTGGGATATTTACTCCCTGAATATTAAATAAAAAACTTTTACGGTTATTCATAATTCACCAAATCTTCTTTTATAGTTTTTAATCAATTGTGAAATCTCGTTTGCGATAATTTCTATTTATTTATTTATTTATTTATTTATTTATTTTAATTTTTTTTTTAGTTATATCCTTTTTTTTTTTTTACTTTACATTTATTTATATTTTTCAAAACAATAAGTCAGAATTTAAATTTTGCATTAAATATTTGATAAAGTTAATATTAAGAAATTTAGTTTTGTTGTGAAAAAATAAACTAAATAACATAAAAAATTCCACAAAAACTTTCACTGGAAAAATTTAAGTAGGAATTAAACGTTATCACTTAAACAACACACACACCCTCACTTACAGACCGCTACACACACACACACCCTACACAAACCTACACATAACACACACGTAAACACACACTACATATATATATATATAAATATATTATAATATATATATATATAATATATATATATATATATATTATATATATATATAGATATATTAATAATATATATATATATATATATATATATATATATATATATGCGTGTATGTGTGTGTGTTGGCTCGCGCGTGCGTATGTTCGTGTATTTTTGAAAAGACAAAAAAGACAATTACCATTATAGATATAGATAATAAGCCCTTTCTATTGATTACACAAAGCTCAAATTACATTGTCATCATCCTCCAATATCTGATTGCAATCAATTGCGGCTCCCTTCCACCAATCACCATCCGATTCCTGGAAACGAGAATAGGAATAATCGTGTCCTTACCAACCGCGATCACCTGCCGATTACTCGTATTACAAACTCCAAGAGTTGATCAATGGGATGCCAATTATTGGTCTTATTCATC
>JABUQX010072529.1:50000-53447 GCA_015478945.1 Trachelipus rathkii
GTATCGCAATTTTCATTTCCTAAATCCAAACAAAAAGTGGCGTTTGGAAAATTGCAAACTCAAAAATCGAAAAAATCCTCTTTGGCTATTGTAGGTAATGGACCTATCTATGCATATTTCAAGTTTGAAGTCATTTCGAAAAAAATTCTGGAAGTTGATACGAAAAATGTCAAAAACATGGGTTTTGAAAAATTAAAAATTTTGAAAGAATGACCACAGTCACAGGAAAACACCTGAAAACAACGTTTTAGAGGGGGGAAAAATGCTACAGGTTGGTGTTTATAGGGCAAAATCGGCTGAAAAATTCCGAATTTTATATTCCATTTTTTTTTTTGGGGGGGGGAAATTGGGCGTGCCCTAAGAAATAGGTGCCACCTTCCTGAAGAAAAATTTGTGGGTTTTTAAACATAACAGCAGAACAGTGCCGAAAACTTTGAAAAAACAAATAATTAAGGTATTAGATAAGAAAAACATTTAAATTTAGAAATAAGGGCAGGAGCGTTATCACAAGCTATAGATGGAGATAGAGGCAAGATAATGCCGAGAATATTATCAGGACCTCACCGACTCACAACGAAAAATTGTTTCCAATCAATACATTCATTTGTGGGCTCATATAATTCTAAAATGAATCTTAATGAATCTGTAATAAACAATAATCACATGAAGGCAAAAAATCTCTTATCAAAATATGTACTATGACAAAACTCGGCGAAAAATATATATGTAGAATATTTCATATCTAGTAGCATGCCTCAATAAAGGTGGCAAGGAAGATTAACAGCTTTATACAAGTAAATGAACAAATGCGATCACAAAATACTAAAAAATTTGTGTCCACACGTCATAGTGGTCATGCCAAGTATGAATCGCGTACTAGCAAGTAGAAAAACAATTTCAAACAGTATTTCGCAGTTCTCCCATCATCAAGTCGATATCTTATGAGTAACGACGTCAGTGAAAAGAAACGATCCTTGGTCTCAGGAAGCAGTTAGAAAATTTGAGTTTATTCTCTGTTTGTGTTTCACACACAAACTAAACGTATTGGCAAAGCATCAATGTTGCTCTCAAATAATATGCAAGTCCAAACGCAAGATTCATTCAGTAGAGCACTTACCTATTGCGGACACAAGCAAAATCAATAACTTATGGAAAGCTCAAAGACACAAATTTGTAAGAGATGATAGTGAGATGAAACTACGGATCGCTGTATGTCACATCATCTGGAACCATGCAAATAAGAAATTACTTCCAGAGCCCGTTAAATAACAGATTAAATGTCTATTTCTGATGAGTGACTTTTATTTTAATGAGAATTGAAGACCACGAAAGCTTTATCAGACTACAAGCGAGTTTCCACAATAAAATCTCTTGACATAATATTAAATGAACAGATAACTACTCGTTTCATTAGCATGAACAATGTTAATGAGTTATTTTCATTTCTTGCTCCTGCAGCAATAGCAGAGCTACGAAATGAAACGTTGCAAGAAAAGGCTACAAAACTGGTAGAAAAATATGATTTATAGATTTATCTTTCAGTTTATGAACAATTAATCACCTTCAAAGCATTAATGACTACAGAAATGAAAATGAAAAATATGGTAACTATTAAAGATTTAGCAAACTTTTTATTCGTCGCAGAAAACAGCTGCTTAGCAAGTAGCTTACCAGACTTGTGTACAGCAGTTCAGTTGTATTTGACGTTACCAGTAACATCTGCAACAGCTGAAAGGTCGTTTTCAAAGCTCAAGTTAATAAAAACTTTTTTTAAGAGAACAATATATGACACCAAACAAGTCGTAAGATGACTGGCGTTTATGAAGCATTTGAAATATGAAAAACTGTATATCATGACTCATTGATCATCACACAGAATAGCGTATACATAAAATTACATGGTCACAATGAGCAAAAAATGTTTGAGGTAAACTAAAGAGCATTTCCATCCTTTCGAAATTTTGACATAAGCTGAGAACAGATAATTCACGGAATTTGTGAAGTTAATACATTCTTAATTCTTCTAATTTCTATATATACAAATATATATATATAATATAACTTAAAATAATATAATATATAAATATATAATTATATATATAATATATATATATAATATATATATAGTATAATATATATATATATCATATAATACATAAATATATTAATACTTAATAATATATATATCAATTAATTAGATTGATACCGATTTATTTGGAGGGGAGGGGGAAATTAGATATTTAAGTAAAAATAGTAATAATACATTTGGAAGCAGAATGTAAAAAGATGTTTTTGAGAATTTGATTAAATTTTTGTACAAAAAAGTGAAAAGTCTTTAATACATGTTTTTTCCCTTTTAAAGAACATTTATACTCATTTTTACATACTCTTTCCAAAAATGTCATTACTTTTTAAACAAATATCTAATTCCTATAAAGAAGGAAATCAGTAACCTAATCTGATAAATAGACATATAAGCCAGTTATTATATAATATATTAGTTATATATAATTAAATATATAATATATATATATATATTAATATAATAATATATTATATATTATATAATAATATATATAATAATATATGATTAAAATATATATATATATTATAATAATAATTATATATATATAATAGATATAAATATAACATATTAATATATATATATAATGATATAGTAGAAATCAAAGACAATACAAACGCTAAGTTTAGATAAGTAATCAAGTTAGGAGGCCTTAGCATTAATAATAAACTGAGCCAAAAATATAACAAAGTACTTAATAGCATATTTTCCCACCATAGTCGAATTAAAATGGTCTTCCGGATGTTTAAGAACTGTTTAGCTTCGACTCCGCACTGCAATATCTGCGGACCTCTTTCAGACGCTGAATTGAAGACTAGAACGATAATATTTCAACATAAGATGATTATGTTACAAAAAGTTAAATAATTAAAATCAGATTAGTTAACTTATTTTGATTTTTTGAAAAAAAAGGCTTTGTGTTCAAAGTTTTAGATTTAAGGTGGTTCAGAGTGTGTTCACCTTGTGTTCTAAAATTCGAATGAATTTGTTACAAATAGCAAATGCGGATTCAATGATTACGTTGGGTGGAGGTACAAATACTGTAAAATGGAAGGTGTCATACTGCCATTAATATGTTAATTTTGTAGAATTTGAATTGGTTCTGTGTAGTGGATGACCGAGTTATTGTGACGTCAGAAAGACGAGAATCATGTTTGTGTTACGGGTATTTGCGTTATTTACTATATGAAAAAATTTGCAGACAGTTCACTTACTAACTCACACGGCGACTCCTAACTTACTATATACACTCATACATATCATATATAATATATATATATAGTACCACTAATATATATATAGTAATATACTCACAACATAAAATAAATACCACTACCAGAGCACAAGCCTCACTAAACCCTATA
>JABUQX010072530.1:0-2500 GCA_015478945.1 Trachelipus rathkii
AAAGATTAACATTGTTATGGTAGAAGATATTGCTTGAAAAAAGTGTAATTAGGTTACGTTTTGTAGGTAATGTTAGTTACTTGCCGTTGTTAAGTAGAAAACGTTGTTAATGTTATTATGATATTTTATTCAAAGAGCTTATTTTATGTTATGTTTATATAAAAATGAAAGTTTAAATATGATTTGAATCAATATATCAATAGATCAGTAGATCGATAGATCAAGAATGGGTGGTGTGAGGTGTGGGTGGTTTGATTTACTGATTTATTGTTTTAGGGTCTGTAAAATGCCAATTTTTTTACGTTATAAACATAAAAATAATAAAATTTTTGTAAAAACAAAATGTTTTAAACAAATAAAATAAAAAATAAACAAAAGTTTTAAAAATACATATATTTTTTAAATAAACAAAACTAAAAAGAATAAAAAAATTGAAAAATAAATTTAAATAAATAAAATTACAATAAAAAAATATATTCTGTTAGGTTTACCGATGTTAAAACTTTGTTATGTTAGCATTTATTCGTAGATGAAATTTGTAAATTAAGGTTATAATATGCAGGTAAATATACAGATGTTTTAATATTAAAGTAACATTGGTAATGTCATAGATGTGATAGAACATATGAGATTGGTAAGTTTGACAACAGCGCATCTGACAGAGATAATTTGACAACACTACTTAGATTTGGATTTATTCGTTGATTAGTATGATAGATAGCTTATTTTATGATATATTTTTGTTTGCCTTTGTTTAAAATAACTATGTTAATGGTATAAACATAAAAAGAATAAAGGCATTATAAAAAATATAGAATGTTTTTCAATAAATTTGTTATAATAACCCTGTGACAAACAAGAATCAAAGGTGTTGCGTAAATGTTTCGAAAGGGGAGGAGTTGAACAAACTTCTCGACCTGCATATAAATTAACCCAATGAAATACGAAATGCAAAATACAAACGTGAAAATCTGAATTGCTCATGAGGCCTAAACATGAAAATACAAATACGAACAGAAAACGAATCGGACGTAAAACCTGAACAGGAAAATACAAACACCAACAGAAAACGATTAGAGCGTAAAGTCTGTACATGAAATTATTATTGTTATTATCACTTTTTTTTTGTTGTCTGTTGAATTTCATGTTTGAACAATGCTGTAGCATGCATGTTATAGACTTTTGAACCGATATGGCTCGTTCGTACGTTATATTCTTGTTTACTTTCTTTTGACTGGTTGAAAGAAAGAATCTCATTACCTTTGAGGACTGTTTATACACATGATTTTCAACAGTAAGACATTTTCGCTGTGCTGGTATGATGACGTCTCATTCCACACCTAAGCTTGTTGGTGATATCTTTATGAGGACCTTCGTTATTTCCCACGATGTGTCATTAAATTTATTCGTAAATCGAATGGAGACCGATACATTGCTTGTATTCCGGCCGGAGGAGCAAATAATAGACCTTTATTCATTTCGGTTGAAGAATTCATCAAGATTAGATCGATATCACAGGATATGTGGTATAAGGCTAGTATGTGTCATCTGATTCATTCACCTCCATAGTGAAATATCTAATCAGAGAGACAGTGTGAGAAAGGTTCTAAAGAATAGAGGTTGTTTTTTCACGTCATGTTGACAGTGTTAAAAGTATTGAGTATCGCCACTTTTGGAAGCCCTCGATGAAATGTCAATATTCGTGCGTACCCGAATAGGTTCACATGTTCATTCATCTGAAAATATTACAGCTTTGGTTAAAATGAAAAATGAATTAACATCCCATCTTGACGATGTTGACATACTTGAGGACTTAATAAATATAGCTCATGGGATAATCTACATTATTTACACTGAAACATGCGGTTTTACCGTATAATAGGTAACAGAGTATCATTAACTAGTCGACGGGGATCAGTTTACTTTAACTTCTGGTATGGAGAATGCGTGCATTGAACATGGAATAGCAGAGAATGGATTATGTGCTGCAGGAGTATTTATACTTACATCATCTTCAGAAGGAGTTAATTCTGGAAAGATATAGAGAACTTGCTCAATTATGCAGAATCCTGTGTCCCCCTGATAGATGAATACTATATTTAAAAAAACTTATGTTTTTATGTATTTATATAATGGGCGGATTGATGGTGCGAGAACTTACTTCCGCGTATGTGCGCGGGCGTGTATGTTGTATCTTCAAGCATGTAACATACATATATATAATATATATATTATATATATTATATATATTATATATATATATATATATATATATATATAATATAATATATATATATATATATATATATATATATTATATAGTATATATATATATATATATTTATGTATGTGTGGTGTATTTTCCCTTGCATGACGTAATTTTCTAAGCTGTACGTATCATATATATATATATATATATATATATATTAATATATATAATTATATTTATATATATATATTATATATAAATAATATATATATATATATATATATATATATA
>JABUQX010072530.1:7500-15000 GCA_015478945.1 Trachelipus rathkii
CCCCTCATGCTGTCAATTTAACGGCAGAATTAAGTGGCAAATGAATGATGCCATTTTCTCTGAATTTTTAATCCTTAAACCAAGATCACTACATAATGTCATTTCATTCAGATTCGCTCAGCGCGCTACAAGCGCTTAAACCCCTTATTCTATAAACACAATGGTATCCGCTGTTACAAAACAATGTTTTCGGCTGCTCCATTCTACGTAAGACAAATTATTTTTATGTTGGATCCCCTCTTAGTAGGGGTAACTCGGCAATGAAATTCGTGACAGTAAGATGCCAAAATGGCCCCAGCTCCTCTTTTTCGAAAGTTTTTTCCAGGTACCCCCGGAACACCACATTCTAACAAGGCTGCCCACTCTAACTGATTACATCTCTGCTCCTCCAACAAGGCTTTTGATCCTTGTTGGTCAAGAGGCTGGACGAGTGATCAGCAAGGATGCGAAAACTCAGAACATTAGCTGAATATTTGGTAAGTGTGTCCTTCCTCCCAACAGACGAAAAACGCTTTCACTGATTTGATAACAATTGGCGCGCCTTCGTATTGGGTTAAACACCAATATCACTCACAGTTACTATATGTCACGGGACCCTCCCTCCCATTGCAAATTTTTGGCCGTTGACACACCCCTCAATCTGTTCGCCAATATCTCATTGATTGTTCTAACTGGACCCCATTCGCCGTCGTCAATTTCCTACTTTAAGGTCCATATAACACCTTCTGAAAGATTATCCCATATCTTGTCTGAATTCCACTTTAGTTAGTAAACTGCTATTTCTTGTATCTTCAAGAAGTTGAATATTCTTTATACATTTGATTTTGTTATGTAATCTTAAGACTATTTATAATACAAGGGTTATAATTTTATGTAGTTTTCATTTAACTTTTTAACTGACTGAATATTCATTTCCCATCCAAAATCTCCCTTGACACTTGAAACATGATATAGACAGGGACTCGCAATGGTGCTGATTTTTTCAGCCAATATGGCCGCATTCTCTGTGAGCCGTATTGGGTCCTGTACACTGACTTAAATATATATATATATATATATATAAGTATATATATATATATATATATATTATATATATATAGTATTATATTATATATTATATATATATATTTTATAAATTTAACATTTCTCTATCTAAAAATGTAATTATTTAATTAGTTTTAATTAAATTATTTAAATTAATATATCATATATAAAAATATATATATATATATATAATTATATTATTATATATATAATATTATAATTATATTAATAAGTATTATATATATATATTTATAAATATATATATATTTATGTATTAATTATAATATATAATTATATATATAATATATATATATATAATAGTATATATATATATAATATATATATATATATATATATATATATATATATATATATATATATATATATATTATATTTTATATAAATATAAAATATTAGTTAAATATATATTATATAAACATATATGATATATATATATATATTATATATATTATATATTTTGTATTATATATATATATATTGGTTATATTTTGCATAAAAATAAAAAATATGAAAAAAAAAAAAATTAGGATTATAGAAAATTCATCACTACACTATGTGAACATCAACTATGGTTACAAAAAAAATACCAAAATATTACAAAGGTAGAAAAGCAAAAATTGATTGCAAAACAGATAAAATTGATGACAAAAGCAGAATATAGGGTGCGGTGACAAATAAGGGCTTGCAAATAGAATAAAGGCTACAGAAAGCCGAATATTAAGAAAAACTAGTAATTAGGAGATACTGCAAGCAAATATAAGCTATTGCAGAAACTCAAACAGGCTGTTGAAACAACAAAACTGTCAACTTTGCCAAAGTAATTGAGAAAATAAAGGCAAAGGACAGAATTGAACTTCAATCAACATTAGGAAGATATTGAAGACTACTTAGTACCATCTATTCAATCAATTCAAGGGCTAATTAATTTCACAAAGAAGAAACTATTGAGGTGGAATTACTAGCAATTGACTAATACTTCAAGCTGAATCCTAAAAGCCAAAAAAATCACTTAGTAATTAATAAAGAAGCTATAGAAGAAACCTGAGGACATCAAAGAAACTCTACAAAAGCTAAAAATTCATCCAGAAGAAATAAAAAGGAATTTTCAGCTAATAGAGCCATCTTCAAGCAACTTTATTGATAAAGCAGTAGCCCTACAATTTGAGTAATATAAGCCATCCACCCTAAGCTCAGCTACTTATATAATCCAAACATCAGTAATTAGAAGGTAATAGTTATTTTTATAGGTATTAATATAGTTGGTGTGAATGTGGTATTAATTTAAAAAAGTAACATCTATGAGTTTTCAAAACAAAAGCTAATAAGGACAAAAATAAATAAAAAAGTCCAAAAATAATAATAATTTTTTATTAACAGGAATAACTATTTTTTAATGAATTTATGGATAAATATGTATAATTATTATGTTTATTTTTTAGCATTTAGTATTGTAACTTTTTTATATTTTATAGTTTTTGTTAATTGTTTATATTTTTAGAACTATTCGTTATTTCCAATTATGTGCAAATAAAGAGGAAATGTCGAATGGAGTTATATTCAACTAAGCCTGATTGTTAGGATATCAACAAGTTCCTTCTAATGTTAGATGAATGAATAAGAGCTGTCAACGCAGATTGAAGGAATGATCATCACCGAATTTGACATTAAGTATAAATAGAGAATCGCAAAAAATAAAGTAATAAAACAAAATAAAAATATTATACAGGTAAACTTGATATAATATGAAAATATAAAAATTTATCTGTATATATAAATTGTGTTAAAAAAATAACATCCTTCCTTTATTTATTTTTTATTTTATATAAAAAATAAAATGAGTGAATGAGTTTTTAATAGTTTTTTATTAATAGTTTTAATAAAAAAAAATGAGCGATATCGAACAAATAGAAGATATCGACAATATAGATGAAATTGAAACAACTGAAGGAGGTTTTAAGGTTCCTTCAGGAAAACGATCTCAAATATCAAAAAAAATAAACACTATTAATAGGTCTTGTAATGGCATCTTTGACCTCTGGGGCTGGTCTTGGTTCCAAATTAAGAACTGATGAATTGAACATTAATTATGACGCCAAAGATCGAATCTCTAAAAAATAATTGTAGTGAATTAATAACAGAATCTGTAGAGGCAGATAAAATACAGCAGTGGCTTACATTAAAACTAAAGCCATATTATGAATTAAAAAGTGACATTTCAAAATACATGAATAAATATGAGCCAAGGATTATACCACAAGATAGTGCTAGTAATATATCGAGTAGAGTAAGTATATCTAGTGCAAAAAATTCAATAGCACAATCATTGTTGCTCGAAATTGAAAAAAGTAAAATAAAATTACAAGAGCATGAACAATACTTGGCAAAGAAAAGGGAACTAGAAAATTTAGATTTGTACCAACATAGTAGTCATATAAAAAATTTAGAACAAAGTCTAATTAAAATTGAACAAAAATTAGAAAGTCCAATTTTCAGTATTAGCGATACTTCTGTAAAAAAGGAGAATAAAAATGTAAATTTTTCAGAAACTAAAATAAATAGTATAGGTGAAAATAATAATCAGGAGTCTAAACTAGTAGAAATTTTAAAACAAAAGTTAGAAGTGAGTATTAAGAATCCTCTTCCAATATGTGAGCCTGAGGTATTTTCTGGAAAAGATCCGACTAAATTTAAAGATTTTATGCTAGTTTTTAAAACCAATATAGAAGGAAAATGTGAAAATGAAATGAACAAGCTTTCCTATTTAATCAAGTATACAGAAGGTAAAGCAGAAAAATATGGTAAGAAGCTTGCTATGCAGTTTAAATGATAAATTTATAAGTTAATAAAAAGCAGTAGAAAAACTTGCGAGAACAGTATGGAAATAAACAAGTTATTGCTAATTACATATTTGAAAAAGCTAGAAGACTGGAATGAAATTAAAAATGAAGATAGTGAAGCCATGGCAGAATTTTCCTTGTTTTTAGATGCTATTAATAATGCAATGGGAAATATTACTTCCATTGATGAATTGAATGTCTACTGTGCTATTTATATGGAATAGTTAAAAACTTCCTACAGAACGATGCGTGGATAAGTGGGTAAATAAGTGTGATAGTATGTGATGAAGAAAAATTAAGAAGGTTAAATTTTAGTACATTCACAAAGTTTGTTGAAAGAAGCCAAGGATATATGAGACACACCGTTGTTTTGTGACTTGACAGATTCGTACAAAAACAAAACAAACAAATTACAAGTGATAAAAGGTAAGTCAGCTTTATACAAAAGAAAATAATAATGGCCATAGAAATAACAATAAAAATGATAATAATAATAATAATAATAATAATAATAATAATAATAATAATAATAATAATAATAATAATAATAATAATAATAATAATAATAATAATAATAATAATAATATAAAATAATAATTAATAATAATATAATAATAATAATAATAAGGAACAATAAAAAAACAATAAGATAATAATAATAGTAATAGTAGAAAGAGCTAGTGGGACTAAGGAGAATGTTTGTAAAAAAGACAATCATAGTATAAATAAATGCAAAATTCTAGAAAAACAAAGCCAAGATGAAATAACAAAGTTCATTAAAGACAATAAATTATGCTTTAAATGTCTCAGATCAAATCACTTTAGTAATAACTGTAAAAGACCAGAAAAATGTGAAAGATGTAATAAGCAACATTTAACAATCCTGCATAGAGAAAAAGATAGTACCAGTTTAACAAAGAAAGAGCAAGATGGCTCAAATATCTCACAAGCAGCACTCACTGTGAATTTAGAAGATAAAGATAAGAAAGTAGAGCCAAAAGAATCAGGAAGTAATGAAGCAAAAAACTTTCAAACAAAAGTTAGTAATAGAAAGCTATTTTATCCTGCGGTGCCAGTTAAAATCAAGCTTAAAGGTAAAGATAAAGTGATTATGACATACATGGGTTTAGATACATATTCATCAGCATGTTTTATGGATTTAGATATAGCCACAGAATTAGGTATGTCATATATGAAACCTCATAAAGACATAGATATAACTACAATGTATGGACAGAATAAAATAAAAACATACATTTTAAACAACTTAGAAATTTATGATATTGAGATGAGGAAATCTGAAACCATAAATAATATATACTGCAAAGAAAATTGGCCCTTTAAAATAGAAGAGAGTCCATCTATCAAAGATATAAATGGATTAGAATATTTGAGTCATGTGCCCTTACAATTTCCATTAAAATCAAAAATTTGGGATTTGATTAATGAAGAATGAAATCCAGAGTAAATTGTTTAAACCCAGTAATGAAAGTAGTAGATAGTCATTATAACTCTCCTTTGCAGTCTTTAAGTATTCATTTGGGATGGGCTTTACATAGGTTCTATCACCAAGATGGTATCGCCAGCAATTCTGAGTTTAAGATGCAATAAAACACAAATAAACAAGAAGATGATAATTTGCTTGAAAAATATTGCTTAAGAGAGTTTTCTGAAAAGAATCCTGAGCAAGTCTGTGACAGTGTAGAAGATCAAAAAAGTGGGAATAAAATAAGGTTGAAGATACATTACAAAGAACAATTACAGTAAATTTCAAGTTGGTTTACCATTTAAAAAGAAAATCAGCATTTTCCTAATAAATAAAAGCAAGCTTTACAAGATTGTA
The DNA here is from genome assembly GCA_015478945.1 of Trachelipus rathkii. NCBI lineage: Eukaryota > Metazoa > Arthropoda > Malacostraca > Isopoda > Trachelipodidae > Trachelipus > Trachelipus rathkii. The sequence goes on from JABUQX010072530.1 coordinate 13,246, forward strand.
TTTCATTCTGAAAGTAAATTTTTTGAAAGAATAAAGATATTTTGTCACAGTATATGTGGTAACTAGATGAAGATGTTAAAAACTTAATTCTTGGCAGAGAAAGTTGAGAACATGAGTATTAACCAATGACAAGGTTCTATTTCACTCATCTAGCGTAAATTCATCCAACAAAAGAAAAAATTGGAGTAGTGATTCGATGGCCGCTTTCCCATAACAATGTATTTCGTTAGATAATAGTTTACTTACAGGTCCAGACTATATTTCCAATCTACAAGGCATCCTTTTAAGGTTCAGAAAAGAGAAATATGCTTTCATAGCAGATATAGAGATGTTTTATCAAATACAGGTACTTGATAAAGATAAAGATTATCAGCGCTTCCTATGGTTCCCCAGATGGTAATTTAATATCCAAGAAGCAATATAGATGTTAAAGTTCACATATTGGAAGTGGAGCCACCTTCAATTGCAAACTGTATGGTCTTGAAGCAAACTAACACATGGTAATGTGAAGCAGAAAAATTAGTATCTAGCAGAGATACCATAATCTTAGCAATTTCTGATATGTTGATGATTTGTTTAAGATCTGTGAAATCAGTAAAATGGGCTATGAGCAGTTTTATAAAGAAGTTTTAAAGAATTTTAAAAAATTAGTTGGTTTTTAAAATCTGCATCAAGTAGCTAGTAATTCAAGGAAATTTTTAGAACATTGATAACAAAGACTTAAGTAAAGATTTTTAAAAAAATAAACTATCCTCTTGATAAATTAACCTTCATCACAAAGTATTAGGCTTAATTGGGGACGCAGAAATAGATTTAATGAATAGCTAGAGTTGAATATACAAAATAAAGAATTGACAAAAAGAAGCATACTCAGTTGCATTTTTTTCCATATATGATCCACTGGGATTTATTAGCCCAGTACTACTATTAGCTAAAAAGATATTTCAAAATTTATGCGATAAAAAAGTTAATTGGGATGATGAAATTCCATCAGATATAAAAAAAAGTTACATAAAATGGTTAAGTGATGTTAATAAGCTAAATAATTTTCAAGTTCCTAGGCCATACAATCCAAATTGTCTAAAGTATAAAAGGGTAGAACTGCATTATTTTTCAGATGGTTCACAAATTGCATATGCTGCAGTAGCATATATAAGATCATTTGGAGAGAAATGATGAATAATATTTGTTCATTGGTGTGATCTAACAAAGATTGAACATTAATAAAAAATTTGATGTTAATTATCCAAGAATAGAATTATGTTGCAGCAAAATTAGTCATCAGCATACACCGAAATTTAAAAGATTGAATTAGATATGACCATTAAGCGAAGAGTATTTTTTTGGATAGTAGGTGAAATTGTATACAATATATCCAAAATGAAATCAATAAAGATTCAAGATTTGTTACACAATAGAGTTACTATATCAGATTTACACAACAATTAATATAAGCCAAATGAATTATGTACGTAGGTAAGTAAATGATATCAGATATTAGCAAGCAAATGGGATAACTGTTATATAAGTTTTTGAACAAATAAACTATGGAGGCACTGTCCAGAATTTTTTGTACAAAGTACAAAGCTTATTGGTCCTGAGCAAATAAAGAACATAAATTTAGATGATGAAAATGATGAAGTTATAAAAATTAGGCATGTATTTGCTGTAGAACTACAAGAAAGTTCAATGCTGATAAGCTTATACATTCTGTCTCAGATTGGATGAAATTAAAAATAAAAGTAGCATGGATTT
>JABUQX010072530.1:27500-32500 GCA_015478945.1 Trachelipus rathkii
TTATTTATTTTTAACTTTATTTATTTAAAAAATATATATATTTTTAAAAACTTCTATTTATTTTTTTGCTTAATTTGTTAAAACATTTTGTTTTAACTAATTTATCTTTCATTTTATGTTTATAACGTAAAAAATTTGCTCTTTTGCTGACCCTAAATCAGTATCAGTTAATTAAGCATCCCACTCACCCCTCCTACCCATCAAGTGAGCTATTGATCTATTGATCTATTGATCAATTGATCTATTGATCTATTGATCAAATGATATATTCATCTATTAATCTATTAATCTATTAATTCAAATCATATATGAAACGTTATTATTAACCCTAATGCAGTAAATCAGTTAATCAAGCATCCCACCTACCCCTCCTACCCATCTGTGATCTATTGATCTGCTAATTCAAGTGATATTTGAAGTGTTATTATTGACCTTGACGCAGGAAATCAGTTAATCAAATCACCCCCCCTACCCCCCCTACCCATCCGTGATCCTTTGATTCAAGTCATATTGAACTATTATATATATATATATATATATATATATATATAATAATATATATATTATATATATATATATATATATATATATATGCTCTATATATATATATATATATATATATATGAGCCGAATTGAATTATCAGCTTTAAGTATTTCCCTTAATCGTTAATCGATACTGGAAATATATATATATATATATATATATATATATATATATATATATATATATATATATATATATATATATATATATATATATATATATATTTATATATATATATATATATATATACAGAGATGGGCAGTACCGCGGTACATGTACCGGGTACATGAAAATGCAAAAATAAAGGTAAAAGTTCCTATAAAGGTATGACGTAATGTGCTTAGTTTTCCGTCTGGCTGTCTGTATGTGTTTTTTACTAAATATATTGTATCTACGAAACCAAGTAAGTTACAAACTCTAAATTTAAAAATGGCGGACGTTAAAAGTATTTGAGGAACGAATAACTCATTCGGAATAGGAGGTGTAAATAAACATATTATTATTGTATGATAGGTTTAATTTTGTACAACATAAACATACTGTTTCTAAAGCACCTACAAATGATATCAAAAGACTAAAGATGATGTTGAAAATGACCTCCGTTGTTCCCAATGCACGCGTCCAGGCGTCTTCTCATCGATTGTCGGACCCGTTCAAATATTCCAGGTGTCTGTTTGATCGTTTCAATTCCGTTCATAATCCTTAATCGTAGGTTTTCAACGGTGTCGATTGGAGAAGAGTATACTAAGGTCTTTAAATGTCCCCAAAGGTAATAATCCAAAGGATTTAGGTCTGGTGACCTTGCTGGCCACGGAACTGGGTCCACCTCGACCTATCCATTGATTGGGAAAGGTCTCATTCAGGTGTTCATGAACTGCAGCACTAAAGTGTGCAGGAGCCCCATCATGCATAAACCACATGTTTTGGCGCAACTGAAGAGGTACATCATCAAACAAGGTACGGAGCTCATGTTTCAAAAAGTTTAAGTAGATTATGCCATTAAGCCTGGAGGAAGCTCGAACATAAGTACATGATCATGTAAAATTCCTGCCCAAATGTTTACTGAAAACTGATGTTGTGAACGATTCTGTTTAATGGCATGAGGATTCTCGTCTGCCCAAATGTGTTTGCTATGAACGTTAACGATAGCTGTTCTTGTAAAGTGAGCCTCGTCGGTAAATAAAACCTTCGTTAAAAAGTTTGGGTCAATACATTTGCTGAGGGCCAATTTTTCCATAAAAATGGACGCATAAAATTCGAAATTTTCAGCCGATTTTGACCATATAAACACCAGACTGTAGCTTTTTTTGACCTCTAAAACGTCGTATTTCAGTGTTTTTATGTGTCTGTAGTCATTGAAAAATTAGAATATTTTTTTTTCTGTTTATCCGATCCGCATGAAATTTTCAGGACATTTGTAGTCAGGGGAGATGCACATTTCTTACTTAGATAATTTCTTTGTATATGCAGTAGTTTGAGATTTATTCGTGGAACAAATTTTCAAAAAAAAAATTTTTGGAAATTTTTTTAAAATTTTCTTTTGAGTATACCAAAAAATTATCTTAGTAAAAAAGATGTATCTCGGCCGACTATACAAGCCCTGAAAATTTGATGTTGATCAAATAGAAAAAAAAATCAATATTTCACTTTTTCAAAAATTTAATCGCTCGAAAAGTGAAATATTGAATATATTTTTCTACTTATCTAATCAATATCAAATTTTTCAGGGCTTATAGTCGGGCTAAGATCACATCTTTTTACTTAGATATTTTGATATACTCAAAAATTTTTAAAGAATTTCCAAAATTTTTAATGTTTTCAGAAAATCCCAAACTGCATATACAAACCTAAGTGAAATGCATCTCCGGCAAATGTTATGAAAATTTCATGCCAATCAATAGACTTTGAAAATATTAAAAATTTTCAATTTCAAACAAAAATGGTAGGTTTGAAAATCGACCAATGCTCAAATATGAGGTCAAATATCGAAAATTCCCCTGCTAAACTTTTTAGATAGTCAATCTTTTGTATTTTCAGGATTTGAAGTCATTTCAGAAAATAGTTTAGGAGGTTTCGACAAATGTCAAAACCTAGATTTTCAAAAATTGAAAATGCCATAAAAACAATGACTACAGACACAGAAACACACTGGAATACGACGTTTTGGGGGCAAAAAAAGCTACATTTTAGTGTTTATATAGTCAAAATTGGCTGAAAATTTCAGATTTTATGTTCATTTAAGAGGGGGGGGTGAAAAGTGAGCCTCGTCGGTAAATAAAACCTTCGTTAAAAAGTTTGGGTCAATACATTTGTTCAAAAACCATTGACAAATAACAACACGAGGAGCATAGTCACGTGACAATAGAGTATGCACCTGATGGACGTGTAACTGTTGCTCGTGTAGTAACCTCCAAATACTAGATTGGTTCGAATTAAACTGTAGTGACAATTCTCGCGTGCTGCTCTTTTCGGGATGCTCAGAAATTTCATTAAGAACTAATTCTTCTAAATCAACAGTCCTAGTAGATCGGGGTCTGCCTGCATTAGTGTGTTCTTTGGACTGCAAATACCTATTTCAGACAGGCGTGTATGAATACACGTGGTAAGAACGCCCTGCGCTTGGACTAATCGGTTGGGATATTTCTCTTGGTACAAACGTCTTGCTGCTTAACTATTGCAGCGTGCCATCCCATACATTAGGTGCATGTTAGCTAGTTCAGAGTATGAATACACGTGGTAATTACGATCCATATTCAATAACGAAAGAAACACGTAAGAGACACACAGTCAATGAGTTACATTGTAATGCATAACACAAACAGACAGTGCATTTATTGTATACAGTAGTTGGTTGTTTTGGTCAACAATGTGCTGAAATGTTTAATGGAAGGAGTAGCTGTTTGTGGAAGAGTTGTTATTATTTAAATGAGATGTTTGTAATTACTAAAATTAATTCTTCCTTATTAATAGTCATAATTTATTATACCATTTGATTATGCGTACAACAATAGGTGTTTTTTGGTTCCTTAACATTTTAACCTAAGTCATCCGCTTTCATGGAATGTCGCCTCAAATACTTTTAACGGCCACCATTTTTAAATTTATAGTAAATTTGATACTTCTTTTTGTCGTCATTAGCACTACACACAACAGTACTCATCCCAAATATAGGGTTTGTAACCTACTTGGTTTCGTAGATACAAAATATTTAGTAAAAAACACATACAGACAGCCAGACGGAAAACTAAGCACATTACGTCATACCTTTATAGGAACTTTTACCTTTATTTTTGCATTTCTTATCAGTTACCAAAAATTTTTACCATATATATATATATATATATATATATATATATATATATATATATATATATATATATATATATATATATATATATATATATATATATATATATATATATATATATATATATATATATATTGGTCCCCCAATCTGCGAAAATGCGAAAAAAAACTGCGAAAAAAAGAGATTTTTAGAGAAAAATGGTAAGACACTTGGCTTTGTTTCACTTTTGAATTTCTGTAACAAATAGGGTTTTAATTAAAGAAGTATAACTTCTTTGAAATAATAATCTTTCAATTCAATTTTATTTTATATATTTTGTACTTTAAGGTAGTCCCTAACTACAGAAAAAATTATATATATTTATAATAACATATATATATATATATATATATATATATATATATATATATATATATATATATATATATATAAATATATATATATATATATATATATATATATATATATATATATATATATATATATATATATATATATATATATATATATATATATATATATATATATATATATATATAATATATATATATATATATATATATATATATATATATATATATATATATTTAAACTTAAAGAAATAAACCTTCTTTATAAATATTTATATAAATTTAGGCCCTTATACTGGTTACTTTATAAAAAAACTTATCACTTTACACAATTTTTATTCACTAAAATAAAAACTTAATAAACATTTTCTTACAATTAAACTTTATTTATTTTCAAACTTTTATAATAGATAAATTTAACATTTTTTTCTAAATGTAATACTACGAGCTTTCGCCTCTATGTCGGGAGGCCTCTTCAGGTGATGGATCTATCGAGAGTAAGAACAGAAGAATCAAAAATTAGACTGACTATGAATTTTGGAATTGGTTGGTTTCTGTTATTATTTTTTTGTAAAAGTACGTGTCTTTCATTAAACTGATTTGTATTGGCTCCATCTTCGCTTCGCCCTATTGTTTGTTATAATTATTCCAATTTCTAATTGCAGAATGATTCAACTTGCTTTCTTAAACTAATATCTGAAGTGTTAAAAATTTGATTTGTATTATTTATATTGATGGAATGGTTATAGTTGGTTCTATGAGAAGTAAGAGCAGAGTTTAAGTTGCCGGACCCAAGATC
>JABUQX010072530.1:40000-48404 GCA_015478945.1 Trachelipus rathkii
GCACTTCTATTTCTAGTTCATCTTTATTTAATGACGCGGGTGATGTAGATGACAAACTCTCGTATTCAAAAAAGTCATCTGGACTGCTACCTCCAGCCAAATCCATTACTTCGTTATGCTCTTGAGATGTATTTGCTTGAACCTCATTTCTGACAGCCACGATTAGCATTTCCTGATACTTTTTCCTATTTTCCTCGGTATTATATTCAGGGTTTATGGCGAGCCATTTGATTTTGTGGTTAGGATTAGAAATAGATGCCAGAACTGCGGTGTTGGCCGAGATATGCAAACTAAGAAACTCCCGAAATCTATTCTCGAAACCTGAAGCTAATGCTGTAAGAAGAGGATGAACATGTCTAAGTAGAGACGTATTTAAGTGTTTAATTTTTTTTCAATCACTAGCAATGTTGGAAGCAAAGTTCCATAAAAACAGCTTTTATCACCCTGTAGCCTATCTAATGCAACAGCAATTGGTTGAAATACTAAAATGTACTCTTCAAGAAATTCAATTTCAATGTCTTTGAAGCACGGAAGCAGCAAGGCAGTCATCAAATCATTAAGAACATTTGGCTCATGTTAATAAATCCTTACGTTTTTCTCTAACTCATAAAATTTTAGGTTAAATTTTTACTACTTAGTTTAAATTTTTAAAATGTTTGGTAAAAATAATTACTTACATTAATGGTAATATATTTAATGGAAGTTGAGTTTATAATAGTCAACATTGCATTCCTTTTATAATTTTAATATTTTTTATATATATAATATATATATATATATATATATATATATATATATATATATATATATATATATATATATATATATATATATATATATATATATATATATATACAGGTATATATATATATATATATATATATATAATATATATATATATATATATATATATATATATATATATATATATATATATATATATATAATATATATATATATAATATTTTTATATATATATATATATATATATATATATATATATATATATATATATATATATATACGTTGTATGTATGTTTAAAATTCTGCAATATCCTTTAATATTATTTCAAATAGATTTTTCCTTCATTTCTTTTACTCCACGCATACTCGCAAATATATGAATCAATCATCTTTATGTTCATTCCTTTTTGTTTTTTAGTTTTATATTTAAAAACACTCCACGTACTTTCCACCGTCATGTTTTGTTCACCAATGCATATTGGATTAATTAGCACAAACCTGTGAAATAAATTAAATTTTATTTTTAACAAAATTGAACTTTCTTAATCTAATGCAATATAACCTAATCTACCCCATAATCTAACCTATGTAACCTTACCTAACCTAATTTAACCTAACCTAACCTAACCTAACCTAACCTAACCTAACCTAAACTAACCTAACCTAACCTAACCTAACCTAACCTAACCTAACCTAACCTAACCTGACTTAATAACGTTACATAACGTAACCTAATCTAAGGTAATCAAATTTCAAATTAAAAATAATGATTTACCGAATTTAACACACACTGGTTGACAAATATTTAATTCCTCTTTGTTTTAATGTAATGTAATTAAATACCATAAGAAACATAAAGAACAATAATTAAAATATTGAAGAACAATCTTGAACATTTTTTTTAGCACCAATACAGTTAATAATTAAATAAAATTGTTTTAAAAAACTTAAAATATAAATAAAAATTAAAAAGAAAAGAAATAAAAATTTATCGAGCTTCACCAATACTGTAAATATTGAATAACTTATCTTCTCTTTCATAGGGTAAATTTTACTTTTTCATTATTAACAAAACTTCACCAAAGAACGTAAGAAAAAATTAACATGACCCGAAAATTTTTATGCTGTATTAGAAGAAGAACGCTGAACAGCGTTTTCGGTCAATAAATATAATTCTCTCTCTCTCTCTCTCTCTCTCTCTCTCTCTCTCTCTCTCTCTCTCTCTCTCTCTCTCTCTCTCTCTCTCTCTCTCTCTATTTATATATATATATATATATATATATATATATATATATATATATATATATATATATATATATATATATATATATATATATATATATATATATATATAATAAATTGATATTTAATATTTTTATATATATATATATATATATATATATATAGCCCCTATATAAATATATATATATATATATAAATATATATATATATATATATATATATATATATATATATATATATATATATATATATATATGCTAAAGATATATAATATATATATATATATATATATATATATATATATATATATATATATATATAAATATATATATATACTATATATTTAAACATCTGGAAAACTAAATTTCGTTTCGTTTCGGACGTAGATGGCCTAGTGGTTAGAGCATCCGGTTATTGTTAACTCTGCGACGCGGTCCAATGTTCGAATCCAGCGATTAAATTTTTTTTCAATCACTTGTAATGTTGGAAGAAAAGTTCCATAAAAACAGTTTTTATCACCCTGTAGCCTATCTAATGCAACAGCAATTGGTTGAAATACTAAAATGTACTCTTCAAGAAATTCAATTTCAATGTCTTTGAAGCACGGGAGCTGCAAGGCAGTCATCAAATCATTAAGAACATTTTTATGCTGTATTAGAAGAAGAACGCTGAACAGCGTTTTCGGCCAATAAATATAATTCTCTCTCTCTCTCTCTCTCTCTCTCTCTCTCTCTCTCTCTCTCTCTCTCTCTCTCTCTCTCTCTCTCTCTCTCTCTCTCTCTCTCTCTCTCTCTCTCTCTCTCTCTCTCTCTCTCTCTCTATATATATATATATATATATATATATATATATATATATATATATATATATATATATATATATATATATATATATATATATATATATATATATATATATATATATATATATATATATATATATATATAGTAAGGGGTAGTAAACCTCCGGAAGTTGCAACCGGAAGTTGCACATGTTGCAAAGCAACATTTTGCAACATCCGGTTTTTCAAGCTTGACGTGTCAAGGTTAGGGTTTTTAAGGTCGGTGAGACCGAATTTAAGGTCTGGAAGACCGACTTCCGAGGTTCTGAGCCTGAACTCAAGGATTTAACCCCCAAAAGGGGGGCTTAGCCCCCCAAAGGGGGTTTTGATTCCTAGAAGGGTTTAAATAATCGCAGAAGACTGAAACTTGAAGGCTGGGTAGAGGAGCCAGAGTCGGAGACGGAGTTGGAGTCGGATTCGGGTTCGGAGTCCAGAGACCCCCGGAGGGGTCCCCTCCTGAAAAAAGAAGAAATGCATGGAAAGCAAAACAGAGGAAGAAGAAGAAAGGAAGAAGAAGAAAGGAAGAAGAAGAGAGGAAGAAGAATGAGGAAGGAGGAATGAAGAAGAATGAGGAAGGAGGAGTAGGAGAAGGATTCAGAGTCGGTACCGACACCGGTGTTGGAGCCGGTGCGGTGCCTAGTTAGTAAACATTCGTTTAATAATACAATATGATTACTGTTCACATAACTGCTTCTGTTCTATCATGTACATATCGTCAATTGCATTGCATCTTGCAAAGATAACCCGTCTTTCTAAATGTTGAAGACTGACATTTCTATTTTCAAATCTCGTTTTCTTTTTATAAACGTCAACTAAAATATATTGTTTGCTATTTTTATTTTATAAGTTTCATTTTATAAGTTTTATAAGTTTCATTTTACATTTATTCTTTGTTTTTAATTTTTGCTTTCAATTTAAATTTTTAATTACTTTTTAAATTTTATTTCTTTTTCTTTTTAAAATTTTATGCTTTTCATGTTTATAACGTAAAAAATTTGCATTTTTACATACCCTAAAGCAGTAAATCAGTAAATCAGTAAATCAGTAAATCAAACAGTAACCTCTACCCATCCATGATCTATTGATCTATTGATTCAAGTCATATTTTTTATTAAAATTGTTATGTTTTACATACCCTAAAACAGTAAATCAGTAAATCAGTTAATCAAACAGCCATCCTACCCTTCTATGATCTATTGATCTATTGATCTATTGATTCAAATCATATTTTGTATAACATAACACAAAAACTTTTATTTATTTTGTTTTATTTGCTTAAAACATTTTGTTTTTACTAAAATTTTATGTTTTTCATGTTTATAACGTAAAAATTAGCATTTTTACATACCTTAAAGCAGTAAATCAGTAAATCAGTAAATCAAACCACCCACTCAGCCCTCCTACCCATCCATGATCTATTGATCTATTGATTCAAGTTTCTTTCTCTTTAGTATAACATAACACAAAAACTTTTATTTATTTTTGTTTTGTTTCTTTAAACATTTTGTTTTTACTAAAAATTTATTCTTTTTATGTTTATAACTTAAAAAAATTTGCATTTTACATACCTTAAAGCAGTAAATCAGTAAATCAGTAAATCAGTAAAAGCTACCCTCCTACCTATCCATGATCTATTGACCTATTGATCTATTGATTCAAGTAATTTTTTTTTGTATAACATAACACAAAAACTTTTATTTATTTTTGTTTTGTTTCTTTAAACATTTTGTTTTTACTAAAAAATTTATTCTTTTTATGTTTATAACTTTAAAATTTTGCATTTTTACATACCTTAAAACAGTAAATCAGTAAATGAAACTGCCCTCCATACCCTTCCACGATCTATTGATCTATTGATCTATTGATCTGTTGATTCAAGTCATATTTTGTATAACATAACACAAAAACTTTTATTTATTTTTGTTTTGTTTCTTTAAACATTTTGTTTTACTAAAAAATTTATTCTTTTTATGTTTATAACTTAAAAAATTTGCATTTTACATACCTTAAAGCAGTAAATCAGTAAATCAAAGTACCATCCAGCCACCCTCCTACCCTTTCATGATCTATTGATCTATTGATCTATTGATCTATTGATCTATTGATCTATTGATCTATTGATCTATTGATTCAAGTCATATTTTGTATAACATAACACAAAACTTTTATTTATTTTTTTGTTTTGTTCCTTAAACTTTTCGTTTTTTACTAAAAAATTTATTCCTTTTATGTTTATAACTTAAAAAATTTGCATATTTACATACCTTAAAGCAGTAAATCAGTAAATCAGTAAATCAAAGTACCATCCAGCTCCTTACCATCTGTGATCTATTGATCTATTGATCTATTGATTCATGTCATATTTTGTATAACATAACATAAAATAAATTCTTTGCTGTAGCTGTTGTTGTTGAAATGTTGCGTTTGTTGTTGCATTTGTTGCAGTTGTTGTTGTTGTTGTTGTTGTTGTTGTTGTTGTTGTTGTTGTTGTTGTTGTTGTTGTTGTTGTTGTTGTTGTTGTTGTTGTTGTCGTTGTTGTTGCTGTTGTTGCAGTTGTTGATGTTGTTGTTGTTGAAATGTTATTGTTGTTGAAATGTTAGTTGTTGTTGTTGAAATGTTATTGTTGTTGTTGTTTATTATTATTCTTATTTATTTATTTATTTATTATTTCTTTGTTTAATTGGTGTTACTGTTGTTGTTTTATCATATTTATTTTTCATTTATTTACAATTGTTGATAAGTATTTTGTATTATGATATACTTGTTGTTGTTGTTGAAATTTTGTTGTTGTTATTGTTATTGTTGTTGTTGTTGTTGTTGTTGTTGTTGTTGTTGTCGCTGTTGTTGCTGTTGTTGTTAAATATATCATACTTTCAAGTTAAATGAAAATATACAACACTTTTTCAAACATCTCTAAAATATTAATGTTAATTTTACATTAACATTGTAATATTGAAAACTAAACAAAAATATATCTCAACCTAGCCTAACTGACATACAACATACATTAACAAGGTAACTAAAATTAAAAGTTTCAACTTACCAGCAGAAGTCAGCATAGCAATCTCAATCTTTACTATACTACACACAACCGCTCAAAATATTATTATTATTATTATTATTATTATTATTATTATTATTATTATTATTATTATTATTATTATTATTATTATTATTATTATTATTATTATTATTATTATATTTATATTATTATCAACTATATATGTATATGAACACACACACACACACACACACACACACACACACACACACACACACACACACACACACACACACACACACACACACACACACACACACACACACACACACAAACACACAATAATTATAGAGACTTTACTTAATACATTAGCCATGCAATCATCGTACTAACTTACTGATCACATGACTGTTATTTCTATAATGTCAAGCAGATGTGTAACATTTTTCTAAGCGTCGTTGGAAGATATTTATATTTTTCACATATTTAATATAAACATTTCGTTTTGTTATGTATTTTCTTTTACGTTTCTATTATACTTTATATTTATATTTTGTTAAAAGTTAGTTATTTATTTATTTATTTTGAGCCTGAACTCAAGGGTTTTACCCAAAAGGGGGCTTAGCACACCAAAGGGGGTTTTTTGGTCCCTAGAAGGTTTTAAATAATCGATAGATCATTTTTGATGGTTTCAATCGATTTATCGATGTTTTTTACCCCTATATCGATGTTTAAATCGTCTTTCTACGTGCTCTGGTTGACTGAAAAATATAATCGAAAGAAAATTATTAATAACATTCGTTCGATATATCGCCGTAGTTACAGTGTAATATTGGAGGAACCTGGAATCCTGGAATATATATATATATATATATATATATATATATATATATATATATATATAGAATATATATATATATATATATATATATATATATATATATATATATATATATATATATATATATATATATATATATATATATATATATATTTTAAATTTATATTTTATATATATATTATATATATATATATATATATATATATTTTAAATTTATTTTATTTTTATTTTAATTTTAATTTTTTTTCCAGGATTCCAGTTTCCAGGAATCCATTTTCCAGGAATCCATTTTCCAGTTTCCAGGAAGTCACTTTCCAGTTCCAGGTTCCTGGAATCCTTCCAGGATTCCAGGATTTCCAGGATTTCCAGACCCCTTGATATGTTGCTCTGTCACTACGGCGATATATCGAACGAATGTTATTAATAATTTTCTTTCGATTATATTTTTCAGTCAACCAGAGCACGTAGAAAGACGATTTAAACATCGATATAGGGGTAAAAAACATCGATAAATCGATTGAAACCATCAAAAATGATCTATCGATTATTTAAAACCTTCTAGGGACCAAAAAACCCTCTTTGGTGTGCTAAGCTAAACCCTTGAGTTCGGAAACAAAATAAATAAATAAATAACTAGCTTTTAACAAGAATATAAAATATAAGTATAATAGAAACTGTAAAGAGAAAAATACATAACAAAAGCAATGATATATTAAATATGTGAAGAATTTAAATATCTTGCTGGCTGCACAAAAAAAATATTCCCCTCTGCTTGACATGCCAAAGCCAACAGTCATGATCAGTAATTGTACGTGATTGCATGTAAGTCTCTATAATTGTGTGTGTTTGTGTGACGACGGCTGTGTGTGGCTGGCTATTGGTGTGTGTGTGTGGTATTGTGGTGTGTGTGTGTATGTGTCTGTGTGTGTGTGCGTATGTGCGTGCTGCGTATTGTGGTATGTTGGAGTTTTGTTATGTTTATATACGCGCCATAGTGATATAATAATAATAATAATAATATGTAATGTAATGGCAACAATATGTAAAAAATATAACATATCGTTCATTGTAATAATAATAACAATAACTGTGTATAATATTTTTAGGCGGTTGTGTGTGGTATAGTAAGGTGAGATTGCTATGCTGACTCTGCTGTGAGACAAACTTTAATTTAGTTACTGTTAATGTATGTTGTATGTCAGTTAGGGAGATATATTTTTGTTTAGTTTTCAACTATTGTGTTGTGTAAAATTAACGTGCTCAGAAGATGTTCGAAAAAAAAGTATTTGTATATTTTATTTAGCTTGAAGAGGCGTATGTTATATTGTAACAACAGCAACAACAGCATTGGCAACAACAGCTGGCTCTTTCTTTCATTTCAACAACAACAGCAACAACACTAAGAAACAGCAGCATCAACAACAACAACTAACAACTGGCTAGCATTTAATAACAACTGTGTGTATACGAACTCTAACAAAATATACTCTTCTTCTTCTTCTTCTTCTTTGCTGCTTCTTCTTTAACAACAACAACTGCTGTATTCAAATAACACCTTTAACAACAACAACGGCATTTCAGCAACAGCAGCATCCAACTGCAACAACAACAGCTAACATTTGACTCTTCTTCTTCTTCTTCTTCTTCTTCTTCTTCTTCTTTTCTTCTTCTTCTTCTTCTTAACAACAACAACTGCAACAAATACAACAACAAACGCAACATTTCAGCAACAACA
>JABUQX010072531.1:0-5000 GCA_015478945.1 Trachelipus rathkii
TTTAGCAACTATTCTTCCAGAAATTTACATTGCGCGGTGTATTAAATTTAGACATGCTTCTGAAAAGGGTATGTAGTTTCCTCTTCTACTTCTCCTTACGCTTTCTCCGCTTCTAACATGTTAAAGAGTGGGCCCGATTCTTACTTCGTATTGTTGAGGATCTACCGTATATCTAGATATTTAAAATACTATGTTATCTGGGATTCCTTATTTATGTCATGATTTATTCTTCTTGTAAATGGATTGCATTAATATAGTTTATCCATTTTTTTCTTCTCTGGACTACACTACTGCATTTCTCTTCAAATTCCATAGTATTTAATCCTGATGATCGTCTAAAACTTTTTTGCAACTCACTTTTGGCAATTTTATCCGATACTAACTTTAGCAGTTTGGTCTTCCGTAATGCCTCCAATGGCTACTTTTCACTTTGTAGATCATGTTTCGTGGTTTAGCCTTTGTATACATTATGTTACATTGAATGAATCATCTTACGATTCTGTTACTCGTGATTCATTCCTCGACGGGAGGAGCATCTTTCTCATCTTCGTACTGTTTTTCTCATCGTTAATCCTCGCAAGCTGGTCTTCGTTTTGAGAGTATCGAGAGAAATAGCGCATTTGGCGTGGTTGATTCTGCTTCATTTGTCTTGCCATATTTTTTCTTCTTCTGGTCCGTTCTTCCATTACCCTCGACTCAGTGCAGTTCTTGCTATTCTACCTACGTGCATTCGATGCTCTGCCTACTTCAGAACGCTCTTCGTGCTTCATAGAGGTCTCCTCTTATTTTTACGTCGTTGTTCACTCCAAGCTGCTGCCTCTTATGTAGTCGCCATCCAGTTACTCGCGCTTTTGTCTGCTTGCACGTGTCCGGGCGACTCGACATATGGTGTAATTGACTGATGCTGCGTGGAGCTTTGACAGAGTAATCTTTAATTGGTGAAACACCTCTTATTGTTTTTCCTGAAGCACGTCTGAAACCTCGCCTTATTTGTAGACGCCAGTGTTAATCGTAATGATACTTCATAGGCACTGCAACATGGTGCTGGCTTCCTCTTCAGCTTTAGTCTCTCTCAAGATATACTTATCTTAGTGTCCTACGCTATAGTACTATTTGGATGCGTTTGAGCTATTTTGGCTGTATGATTCTTCAATTAATATGCTAAGATATTTCTTGAAGGTCGATCAGTATAATTGATTCCTAACGGATCATAGATCACTTCACTTCTGCTATTACTTTACTGTTTCTTTTACACTATTTCTGTAACTTGGAATTTCTGTCATTCTGGATTTTAAATGTCATTACAATTTACTTACTAGATCTTTCGTCACATTCTGTCCAGTGGATAATCTAGTGGCGTGATGCTTAACTCGTACCAGTAAATGCGGTTACGCCTTTCCTTAGTACGCTTCTGTACTATGTCGAGTTGCTCAAAATTGGTAGGAGGATAATTTTATTCTTTCACTTGCTGAATATCACTGTTATATCATCAGACTTTCAACTTCTTTCTTACGCTGTATACTTAACTGTTCTTTATAATTTGTAGACATTTCTAATCATGTAGAGTCCGTCTTTTGATTCCTTCTAGCTTTCGAGAACATTTCTTATACACTCTTTTCTCTTTCTCATTTACTTGGTATTTACGTGGTTTCAAAAACTTTTATCTCTATCGTTTTTTTGGCCAACAGCATCCTGACATCTCTTTTGGGCTTACTTTCATGTTATTGCCTTCGTCTAAAAACCAAAGTTAATAGACATATCTAAACCTTCCTTTTAGGTTTTATTTCTTTTACCTCTGCGTTTTGACGTCTTCAATCTTGATCTTTGTCGGTCCTCTTCCGCCTCTGATAGTAGTGTAGTCCTTATTATTGATATGGTTACAGATATCGTTGGCCTGAAGTTATTCTCTATTCCTTCTTCCTAATAACTGCCGGAAAATTAGCTATACTACACTAATGCATTCTTTACTACTGGTTGAGCTCGTTTAGTGGTGTTCCCTTCCTCTATTAGAGTCACTACGATAATGGCCTCACAATTTCGTTATCCCTCATCTTGACGTGATCTATCTCTCCTTTGGTAATTGAATAAATACATTCCAAGTTACTTATCACAATCAAGAAATACTCCTTCTGTATGAGCGCCTCTAGTACCTCACCATTAACCGCTAGCTTTGCTGCTGCTCCATCCTAATCGCAAACATTGGGGATGGAAACTTCACCTCTCATTGTTTTTCTTAGGTACTTTAGGTCTTCAGGTTTGGAAGATTTGAAATATATAACTAGTCCTATGGTTGACTACTCATTGCGTCTTTCCTTGTGAATTTTTTCTCTCTTTCTTCCTATTGATCATTCCTTATTCCGTGACTATATATATATATAATATATTCTATTTCTTCCTTCTCAGCTGCTTGTTCCATCTACTGCTTGTTTCTTTACCCAAAAATTAGATTTTATGCTTAACTCTACATATTTGTTCGTATGACTCCATCGTTTTATCCTATACAACTCTATATTATTATACTGGTTCCTTATCTTGTTCCTCGTCGCCGACCTCATTTTTTCACAATTCAAAATGGGACTCGTGTTGAAAATGTTTTATGTTTAGTAATACTAGTGTAATTAAACCTGCTTTTCACTTGAACAATTTCTGATTCTGATACTTTCTGATATCAATTTGCAGACTAAGATAAATTCTTTTGGTTATGGATGGTTCTCATATGGTTATTTGATGATATTTACTGATATTGTCTCTACTCCTGTTGTCCATCTTTTCCTTCAGTATGTTCTTGTGTTCTTCCTCTCCTTATCGAGCTGTTGTTACTACTAAGCAGTTCACTTTCTGTTACTTATCTACTAGTACCTTCTCATTACTATGCCCTACTTTCATTTCTAGTTTCCCGTCACTAATGCCTTCCTTGTGCTTTTCCTCCTCTACTGATTATTACATCCCTGTCCCTTGATTTTGTTTATCTCCTATAATTTTTACCTTTTTCACATCCTGAGGAACTGTTCTCTATCTGGAATTTCCTTTCTGTAACCGTTTCTTCTCTTCTCCTTCTCTTCTTCTTATGCTTTCGCCTGCTATTAATGTTTCCACTTCTACTCATTGCGAATTTGTGGGCGCCGTTATTAATAAACGTGCGTTTTCCATCTTCTGAGATGGGAAAGGTATTATAGACCTCCATTCTTTTTATATTTTTAAACTTGAATATTTTATCTTAGATATATTTCTTATGTTTTTTTGTTTATGAAATAGAAAGCATGTCAATTTTAATTAAAATCATTATTTGTGACAACTTTAAAAATATATTTTTTTTTAAATCTTTAATATAAATTTTACTTAAATCATACCATGGGTAATTATCTTTTTTCTATTATATTATTATATTAATTATTATTATTATTATATTTTTATTATTATTATTAGTTATTATTTTGTTTTCCTTTTTATTATTTTTTTTTTTATTTTACAAAATTTAAGTAAATTATTTTTTTATTATTAATTTTATTTTTAATTTATTATTTTTTATTTTCAAAATTTAATTACCAAAAATCTATTATTTATTATTATTATTAATTATTTTTATTATTAAAGAAAGTGGGACAGTAAGACGCCAACTACGTCTATCATTTTTCAATATTCCATGTTATTTAGGAGTTGAAGTTTTGGTGTGGATAAAAGAAACTGCTTTAAAAATTTGATTAGAACAATCCTTCATATGGAGCAAGAAAGCAAGAGAATTCGAAATAATAAGAGTTTCCTCATTATATTATACAAAAAAATACAATTTAACTTATTGAAGCTTTTCGCTATGAAATATATCTATAGTCACTTGTTTATTGTTATAGCTCTTGTCTCGTGTTTATTATTTTAAATAAAAAATGAACTAATCTTGCTGTAGTTTTATTTTGTACAAAGAAGACGAGCAGATTAATATATATTTATATATAGATATATATTATATATATACATTGATGTAAATAAATGTAAGAATATCTATTAAGATATTATGCCTTTATCTATTATATATATATATAAAAATTAATGGCATAATATATGCAGTTTAACCTTAATAATTATTTTCTAACATGTTTTAACGTATATATCTACTATATACTATATATAATACTATATACCTATATATATATCTATAATTTTATATTTAATGACAGATATACAGTATAGCTTATATATCCTTACCATATTCCATTCTTACGTGGTTTTTCTTTTATTGTATTATTTTAGAAAGGTAGATTGAGAGAAGGAAGATATATATATAGTATAATAATGATATGTATATGTATATGAATATATAATATATAAAGATATATTAACTATATATATTATATAGTAACTATATATATACTTAGTACCATATATATATAGTATCAGCTGGGGATGTTAATTGGGTTGGAGTGAGGACGTCACTCGTGTGTGTATGTTAGATGGTGAGCAGCCTGAGCAAGTGTCCTGAGTTTAAATATTTTAGGGTATAATGTGTTGGATGAGAAGGGTATGGATGATGCAGAATCGTAGTAGAAGTTAGTGAATGGCAGGAGGTTGCTGTGCATTGAAATCGTTGTGGAATGTAAAGGGACTGAAGGTCTTGAGTGCGCTCTAGGTCTTACATGGGGTAATGTTTGTTAATCGTTATTAATTGTAAATGGTATGTGAGACTAATGTGAATAAGAAGTAGGATTAGAAGTCAATGTGTTCATAGCCAAGATGGCACAATCTTAGTGAGCATGTCTAAGGTTGTGGAAGAATTAATCAAAGTAGAGGAAGAACTCGTATTAGAGAGTTTGTGTGTGTGAAGAAGGGTAATTGAGTAAGAATCAAATTGAAAGTATGTTGCGATGGTTTGGTCTGTGGAAAGGGATGATAAGATAGTCCCGGTTGGTTTAAGGCGATTATAACTCGTGGTTGAGTGTGCAATGGATTAAACTGTTATTTCCGTGGAGACCAGAAGCGAAGTGCATGAAGTCGGGTGAACGAAATGT
>JABUQX010072531.1:10000-26236 GCA_015478945.1 Trachelipus rathkii
ATTATCGGAACTCACTGCATAAAAATTTTGAAACGACACTGCGGGGGTTTCCCCCGTCCCTACCTTGTAGGAAATTGGAACCAAAAAATGTTCAAATTAGAGCATATTTGCTAAAATTTATAATATAATTGTTCAATCATGTAAATTCCAGCATTAATATCGAAAATAACGAAAAAACACGAAATTTTTTAACTTGTGTTTTTTTTGTTTTTTCAGGGGGCTCGAGCCGTTTAAAAGTTGACTAGCAAAACTCTGCAAAACCTTTCGGTTTTCTCCACTCCCGAAGCTTTCTGTCAGGTTTGCATTTTTTCGACTTTTTTTTTCTTTCCCAACTTGAAAAAATCTACACACCTTTATCGAAAATGGACCCATCAAATTGACGAAATTGTCCTGGAATCCCATAGTGAGACTGTGTCCATCAGCTGCTCACCGTGAACACTCTAGGGTGGATTTTTCTGACATTGGCAAGTTGTTCTCACTTAAGGGTAATAAAGGGGGCGGTAAAGGTGGGTTTTTTTCAACTTGTGTCATAATTCCTTTCTAACTGACTTTCTGCGTCCTGTAACATGTTATCGCACCCTACACCCAGTTTGGGGAAGAGGTGGGCGTGATGACTTATGATTATTATAATGCATTACCAGACTATGAGCAAGGCATACTGTGTTTATTTATGTGTGTCAAAATGATGTAAGTGCAAACTTACACTGATAATTAACTTGAGATTTAAATTGCTAACAGAGCTTATCTCCTCTTCCACTTACTGTGAAAGTCTTTTAATCTAAGAAAATCCTTATCAAGTTTATTCCAAAAGAAGACTCCAAAAAAATAATCTTGACCAAAAATTAAAACCAAAAAGAAAATATAATAATAATATAATAAAAGTAATTTTAAATTTATAAATTAAATAAATGTTTTTGTAGCCAGCATTCCAAAATCTGAATTTAAATTTAATAATTAATAAATAATTTTCTCAATCAAAATAGATCAAGGGTGAAGGGTGTAAATTCTTTCATAAAATAAATCGTTGCTTTAACGTGCCTATTACTTGCAAATCTTTATTTGTTGTTTTGATATTCATATTATTCTTATACGATGATTTTTTTTTGTGTCTAAAAGCAATTCAGCAGAGTACTTATCGAGGTTTGGAAAGGTGGATGTGACAAACGCTTGGTCTCTTATACTTACCTTCTGTTAAAGTAAACTTATGCAACTTTACACTCAGACATCTGGAGTATGGTAATACATTTTAGACACAGACCACTGATAAAGTAGTGAGGATAGTAGTACGGGTATATTTTCCTTTATTCATCGTCAAGTTTCGGACCGCCACCCCTCATCTTAGTACTTCCCGGGTACACGAAAATGAATGAAAAAACACTCTCTCCTACAGCGTATTGTGGTAAGGATGCTCGAGTGTTCCAAAATTTTAAAGATGATCTCATAAATGTGTGAGGGTTTAGGAGTGCAAGCAGTAGAAAGAAGTGGATGGTAGACACAAGGAAGAGAAAATGTGTCTTATGAAAGGGGTAAAGATAGTGATGGAATTTTTTTTTACTTTAGAGAGGTAGATGTTTGCTAGTGAGTATTAGAGATATTAGAGGATATAGTTAGGCTTAGAGTATAGTTAGGTTATAGTAGGGTAGGCTAGGTTAGATAGTAGGTTAGGTTATTTATGTTATGTTATGTTATGTTATGTTATGTGTTATGTTATGTTATTTATAGCATAATGTTATGTTATGTATGTTAATGTTAGGAGTAGGTGTAGGGTTAGGTAGGTAGTATAGGGTTAGGTATAGGGTATGCATAGAGTTAGGTAAAGCTAACCTAACAGTAGACCCAACTTAACGCCTAACCTTACCTAACTAACCTAACCCAAGCCCTAACGAAGGAATAGCAATGTTTAAAAACAATTACAACAATTTTTAGACTGAAAACCTTACTATTTGTTACAACTAATTTGAGACAATGCAACAACACCTTATAGTTTCCTGAAGCCATGTTCCCTTCTATCGTATTCGTATAAGGTACGCCATATATAAATTATACTAAGGAGAGCTAGGGCTACCAAGAAGAAGTATATAATATATATAGTATATATATAATAAGACGTATATATATATAATATAAAGTATGAATAATAATATAAATGATAACTATATATAATATATATAAAGAATGATATAAAGATATATGTATATATATATATTAATATATATATACTATATATAATATGTATATAATATATATACTATATAATATATATTAGTATAAGGTAATTATATAGTAATATAATATATATATAGTATATAAGTATATATATAATAATAATATAATATAAATATATATATATATATAATATATAGAGATATATATAATAAATAGTAAATAATATATATAATATATAAATATATATATATATATAAATATATATATAAATAACTACAGCCAACGAGCCCAATTTGCGGGCTGGCAGCCAACTCGGCACGGCAGCATGCCATTGAGTGTCGAGCTTAAGCCAGTCCAAGGGGCCAGTTAGTCCAGCCCAATTCAGTATAGGGCCACAAGAGTAAAATTTTTGAGACACCTATATATAGATAAATATATATATATATAATATAATATATATAAAGATATAGATATGAACGTATAATATTAATAGTATATACTAATAATATAATATAATATATATATATATAATATATATCAGTATAGAATAATTATGGTTAATGCAAAATTTGCTTTCTATAAATTATTTATTCCACCTCTTGTAATTTAAGCACTTCCAAACTCAATGTATTGGCACATGTAGGTCCTTGATTCAATGACTTTTGGTTGAAAGTCCACAACCCTGGTTGATTCAACGAAGACATCTGGCCTTTACCGCCAGAGGAAGTACATTAAAATCTATTATTATTAGGGTAATATACACAAAACTATTTCTCGCATCACTGCAAGGTAGTGATGTTGGCCGAGAAGTGTTTAACTCATGGCTGCAATTCAAGAGCATAGATATAAAAATTAGAATGATATTAGAGAATTTCCAACCCCTTGCTACCAGACGAGCCGCCATTTTCTCACAAGATTCGATTTTAAGAAAAATTCCATTTCGTTGTTGTCAGAATTTGATGTGCTCAAAATTTCTCTTCTTTTAAAGTAGGTGTTTAATATGAAAAAAAAATGTTTTATTATATACATTACTAAAAGGGTGGTCAAAATATTATAGTTCCTCCCACTCAGTTTGATGCGAAAATAATTAAAGATTTAAATTTTAAAAAAATTAAAAATTCCGAATGGTAAATTGTTATTATTTCAAATCAAAAAATATTATTTCCTGAAAGGTTTTTTAAAATTTTTTTAATTAATAAAAATCCATTAAGATGTTTAACCTCTTTTCAAAGATTCCATCCGAATTTAAATATGAAATGGCCAGAACAGCTGGAAATGCCCTAAAACCCATGCCTTGTCCCAATGCTATATCTTTTTTTTATTGGAAAAAACAAAGAACTTACATTCTTGCAACGCTTACATCAGACATAGTAATATAGATATAATATAATAATACGATATATATATATAATAAAAATCCTTTTAGCGGACTTGAGATATCAGGAGTTTCAGCAGAAGAAAATCTTTTCTAAATAATTATATTATTTATAAATTATAACGACTTGCATAAGCTTTCGGCCGATTCGTGGCCTTCTTTCAGAGTATGCTTATACGTAAGACTAAATAATAAATAAAGAGATAAAGATTAATATCTGCGTGAATTTACAAGAAGAGTTTGTTATTAAATTTTTTTAAATGTGAGGAAAGAATACACTGATGTTGTTTTTTATAAATAATAGGATCCTATTATGTATTTCGTTTTTATGTAAGTTAAAAATTACTAGTGATTAGGTAATGCAAAATGAAATATTCTGAAAAGTTTTCTCACGTCTGTAAAATCTCTTCAATGATATAAATGAGATGAAAGATGTCATGTGAGTTTAGTATTTATAAAAAGTAGAGTTTGTGGGTGGATCTGTGCTAATGGTTAAGGGTATGGAACGTTAAGTTAATCAAAGTGTTGGAGATCAATAATAGTGTAGGTTTAATGGTAAGATACGGGCTTTGAGCTTCAATGGTATTCCCAATGTATGAAGTTGATTACAATTTGATCAAGGAGATTTTGATGAAACGTATCAAAATACATTTAGTATTATTGTGTCAGTGTGAGATGTGTGTAGGTTTTAGAACTTTTTTTTTGAAATGGGCGGATGGGAGAATAGTTTGAGGGGGAATATGTGTTGGGAAATGGAGAAGATTAAGCGAGGTAGTATTTTTTTAACTGTTTTGTGAATAATGGGAGAAATTTTTAATCTTTAAAAAAAGAAAAAAGTGTAGATTGTGTTCTGGTTTTGTGCATTGGGAGTTTGGTTTGTGTTTTAAAAATGTTTCTTAAGCTCCGGCGATATGGCCCAGAGAAGTATTAATGATGTGTGTTGTGGGTAGAGGAGTATGTGGTGTGTAAGAGAGTTTGAGAAAAGGAATGTGGAAGAGATAATATTTATTTCAGTTAGGTTTTCTTGTAGGACAGGAGAAAATGCTTTAAAATTGAAGAAATGGTGAGATGGTTTCAATAACTATTTGGATCCATTGTCAAGGAAGGGAGAGATGTTGTGTATAGATAACTATCGATTATTAGTTAAATTTTTATTTTGGAGGAATTGTATAATTTTATATATTTTAAGAATGTTGAAAAAAAGTCGGGAAGAGTAAAGTGACGTTAAGTAGAGGGCCAAAGACTGGCAAAAATAAATCATCAACAATATCTAACAGAAAGGAAAGATTAAGAATACAAAAGATGAGAGAGAATAAATATGGGTTTTTAGAATCGACGAATTGATTTCCAATAAATGGTTAGCTAGTATTTATCTCTCAACTTTTGAATATGCCTGAGTTGTTATGATTAGAAATTGTTTATTTAAAAATGGAATTGAAAGAAATTGGTAAATCAAGGAGAGAGAGGAATGAGTTCTTTGAGTAAGGGGGAAGGGTAGTAGAAGAGAAGCCTTATCATTTTCATTTATAAACGTTTTGAGTAAAGAGAATGTGTGATGAAAGTAAGATAACATTGTAACTGAGAGACGTAAACCACTGAAAACTACGTTCAAAAGCTGAGCTAATTGATAGGTTAGGGGGTGATGCAGCTTTTGTGTTATTAGATATAGAGATTTCATCTAACACAGAGAAGCAGTATTAATCGACTAATGGTGAAGGGGAAATATGTCAGATGGAGGTTTTAGGGATTTACCTGCATAGTAGATAGTTTGTGATGGGGAGGGGAAGGAATCAATATTAGAGAAATTATGGTCTAATACAGGGGAAAGAAGTGTTAATGTTTAGACCGACTACACTGTGAGTTTTTGGAGAATGCAGCGTAGAATTGGGAAAATTGTACGGTAAGGAGAATTTTAGTTCATTGTGGAAGTAAAGGCGAAAGTTTAAAAAGGATCTTGTCTTGAGGTTTGCTATTGAAAGGGTGAGTTTTTAATTAGATTGTTGTTAAGAGTAGATAATGAAGTAGAATATGTATATTTGTCATCTAAGAGGGTCATATGTGTGCAATGTTGCAATTTCAGTGATGTAGACCATTAAGTTGAGGATAACAATCGTTCCTTAACTTTGTCACCGGATTAATGATTAATTATGTTATTGGTTAATTAAGGAGGATGAGGAGAGGCATATGTAAATTTTTTTTTGGAAATTTGTTAAGACTAAGAGTGTTGAGATTGTCTTGAGGTTATTAAGTCAATATAAGCCCCCTCTTTTGAGTGCTGGCATAATATTTCATCCTTTCCAAAGTGACACACCGTTAGAAATCTTTTGAGAGGGTCTTGTTTCTAAAGAAATGGAAAGTTTCTTACAAGCAACTCTGAATACCTTCTCGCATAGCATTAATACTTAATCAGTTTATTAGTTTCGCATCTATATTAACTGCTAACCCTAGCTACACACATTTGTTTTCTTCACACCCCCAAAACACCAAACGGTAATCCTGTGTTCCTCTCTCTCTCTATCTCAAGCCCTTCAAATATCTGCTCGCCTCCTTTCACGTTACAATCGAAATACATCTTATCTCTCTCCACATTCCTTAACATTAGCTAGCTTTAACCCACACCACACATAAATACTACCATTACGCCCGAGTTAGAACAATTTTTCTACACCAGCCTCAATGCACAAAACAGAACACAAACTTTTTCTTGTTACCATATGTTACCTATTATTATTGTACAGTTAAAGAAAAAATACTACATAATATCCATTCAGATTCTTCCCTTTCCTCAAACTATTATCTCCCCCTTCAAAATAATTAGCCTAAAACAACACACACACAACATTACTTCCACCTCACAAATGGTTGTACCCAAAACAAACTCCTTGTTCAAATTATGTATTATCATAAGATGGGAGGAACTATTGAGCTTCACTCGTAAACAAACCAACAAAATACATCTGCCAAACCTTCGATACATTAACCCTCCCTTCACCAATCCACAGATGCGCACCCACAACCACTTTAGTAGAATACTGACCACATGACACCCAACAATTACTAAACAGTGTTGAAAATTGTACACCTGAAAAAACTGTTCAGCACGAGTACATTTTTTCAATGCAACAGACTAAGTATTTTAACAGAGATGCAAAAATGAAGAGACGAAGATACATAATACATCCTTTATTAAAGAACAGCCTTATTAAACTTCTTCTACATTTTTTAAACATTGTAAAACAAAAAACTCATCTTGAAACACTTATTGATATTCACTTTACTATTATTTAAGAATTTAGTCTGATATAAGAACCATACATCTAAAAGCAAAGGCCACGAATCCGCCGAAAGTGATGTAAGTCTTAATTATAATTATCAAAATAATAAATTATTAGAAAAAATTTTCTTCTGCTGAAACTCCTGACACTAATTTCACGAAGGGAATATTTTTAATATATTGATATGCATATGCGACATATCAGAAGCTAAAATTAATTTTCTTCTAATATTAGTACAGTATATAATATAGTATATATATATACTATTATATATATAGTATATAATCTATATTAGTATTATATAAATTATATAATATATATTATAATAATATATAAGTTATATATAATATAGATAAGAGTATGGGGTAGATCTCTGTGACATATCAATACATACGACCTGATTATTGCTTGGCACTGACACTCTTTATATATATATAGGCACTTATATATATTATATCTAAATATATGTGTATATGAGAATTTAGTTTGGAAGGCAATAGTGCTATATTCAACTTGTTATTCGGTTTAATGTTACTTTATCTCTATATATAGGTCCTGTGTATAGTACTTTACTATTGTTCTAACTTTATCTACTAACTCCATCAAAAAACGATTTTATCTGTAATACAGAATAGCAGTGTCTGTTAACTACTATCATACTATATCTAGTATAGATATATATATATATATATAGAAACTATTTAGTAATATAGATGATGAATAAGATTCAGTTGAACTAACATATCGCTCTATGTCTCTCATGTCGCTATATCCTACTCCATATATTTCGCTTCAACGCTCCTCTAAACCCGGTTCTAGTATAAAACTTCTCTAAATCCTAGATCTCCCATGCCTTCTATATACCTACCCTTAGTATATAGTCTCAATCGATCTATATTCTCTCGGAGTATCATAAAAGGTATCTGAATACTATATGGTTTATCTTGGTAAGCATATTGATTATATAATACATAGTATCTGTAGGTTCACATGGGAATTCAGGATAGATAAATATAGGAATATTAATGGAGTTAATAACTAATCACGAGATACAAAGAATTCTATATATATATTATTATAAAACTTGATAATTTCCTATTAACAATACTCATCCATTTCAAATTTATCCTAGATGGTAAAAGCTAACTACCACATCCGATAATATCTCCCTATTGGATCTCAGGATTTGTCATGCATCATAAGTTCTCAATATATCCTATATCTTATAATTATGTTGCTTTATATTAAGTTCACTTAAACGAGATATCTAAGAATCGTTACTATCAACATTTAAGGGACTATCGACTCAACTAATATACAATATGTCTATTATAGAAAATACAGCTGATAAAAAACTATCTAGTACTAAATTGTAAATATTACATAATAATATAAGTATAATCTTCCTAGAAGGACTTCCATTAATATGTATGGGTCCCAACAGGCCTTAGTCATTAAAGGTAAATGCATATATATACTAATAGCAGGTATATCTCAACTATATATAGATAAATATAGGCCTTTTTTTTTATTATCAATTTAGCAGTACTTTTCGACACAAAGTGAAGCTCCTTATCCCTTAATTCAATGCCATTTGTTATCCATGTATAATATATGATATTGTTTAGAGTTTACCCTCTTACGTTTCGATTACTATCTATTTAGTAGCTTATTTATTTATTTAGATGTTTTTAATATTGTATATATGTTGTATAATAGCAACAAAGGTACAGAATGTTATAGTTAGTGAGGATTACTAGCAGAAGCTATTGTTGTGTTTTGTAGAATGAATTGTAATCGGGTTAGGTAAATGGAATATAAAGAGATTTCAAAATTATATTAAATGAATTCAGTAAATCTCTTTGTAAATCATTTGTGGAATATCTCAAAATTTCGTTTTAATGAGATATTAATGTGTACTTATTGCCAGATTCTTCTTTTTACAACCAAATATTTATGTTTATATACGTTTATGCTGTTAAAACTATTTTAATATTTTTTCAGCACTCACTGGTCGGGGGTACGGAGTAAAAAATAATATAAAGCTCTTTTGCTAAAGATTTATAAATAAAATATAAAAATCTATTAAAACCCGTTTTTTTCTCCCATTCAGCAATTCCCATTCAACAACTTCAATGCTTGGATGCAAATTTGTTGAAAGTAAATGAAGATTTGGGCTTATGCTTAAACAACTTAACTTCGTTTTCACAATTGACATTGACAAGAATCCTGATTAGCACAATTAAGTTGTTACAAATAATAGTAACACCTTTAATGTTTCTTTATAAAGATTTGGATATTCGTTCTTAATTTTGGTGTAAAATAACTCGCTCTTGGAACCATCGGTTCAGAAACACTGATCTATCATCACACTACCAGTAAGTTACAAATGTCAATTGCAAATAAATTTTTACGAATATATATATATATATATATATATATATATAGTATATGTATATATATATTATTATCTTTAAATATATTTATAGTTATATATTATAAATTATATATCATATATATATATAAATATAGTATATATATGTAAAGATACTATATTTATGGGTAATATATATATATATATATAAAATATATATATATATATATATATATATTATAATATATATTATATATATAATATTTATAATAGATATTATGTATATAGTATCATACAGTATAGTATATAATAATATAATATAGTAGTATATATATATATAATATATTATATATATATATATATATATATATATATATATTATATATAATATATATATTATATATACTATATATATATATATATAATAAATAGTATATATGATATATATAGATATATTATATATATATATATATATATATAATATATATATTATAATATATATATATATATTATATATATATTATTTAATATTATATATATATATATAGTATATATATATATATATATATTATATATATATATATATTATATATATATATTATAATTATTATAGAAAGTAAACCTTATATATATAATATAATATATATATATATTATATTTATATAGATTTGAATTTCTTAATTTAAAAAGATTTATAATGTTTGATAAACAGTTATTAAACTTTCAGTGAAAGTAAAATATTATTGTATTATTATTAGTTATTATTATTATTATTATTATTATTATTATTATTATTATTATTATTATTATTATTATTATTATTATTATTATTATTATTATTATTATTATTATTATTATTATTTATTATTATTATTATCTATTATTAGGTTATTATTATTATTATTATATTAATTAATTATTATTATATTATTCTTATTATTATTGGATTATTATATTTTTATTATTATTATTCATTATTATTATTATTATTATTATTATTCAATTAATTATCATTCCTTGGTATTTGATTTTTTTGATAATGGAATTCAGGTATCACTTTATTGGTACAAGAAATATTTAAAAATAATTTAATAATTAATAAATTATATATTTATGGAATTAGTAAATTTTATTTAATTTATACCTCAAAAAATCATGTAACTATGTAATATTTTATATATTTAAATAGGAATTCAGAATGTTGTTAAAAAATCATTCATATGATTTTTATATATTATTTAATAAAAAATTTATTATTAAATTTATATCATTTTATAAAAAAAACTATTGGCATCAAATAATAAATAATGATAAATAAAAACAAAACAATTTAATTATAACAAATAATAAGGACTTGTAGGTATATGTTATTTACTTAAATTATAAATTGAAACTGAGAAAGCAAATTTATATTATAGAATAACTTGAATAGATCATTACGTTGTGAAGTAAAATATTAAAGTTAAGTTACACCTATATATTATACATGTAAAAATAAAAACCTAATTTAGAAAAAGCAATTGATAAAATAATCATTAAACATAAAATTTCTTACATTATTAATAATAATAACAATATGTACATTAAAAAAATTTTTTTGATACTATAAATAAATAAGTTTTGAAAAATACGTAGAATATTATCTTGTGTAAAGTTATCTCATATAAAAAGCGAATACTTTAGATATTCTGGTTGTGTAATAAACCTAAAATATTAAATATATGAAATATTATCTTCGTTTACATAATACGTGGAAAAATTATATTTGTAATTATAATTATTATATATATCATTTTTATAATATTTAATAATATATAATTATTAATAAATATAATAATATATAATAATAAATATAATATCATATAATTAAAATCATAGCAAGTAATATTTTTACTTTTCACTGAAAGTTTAAATTTAATGGTTCTGAACAAAACCCATTTAAATAATCTTTTTAATTAAGAATTCAGGATCATTTAGTAGTGTGTATTAATAATATAATATTATATATATAGAATATTAATATATTATTATTTTAATATAAGTATAATAATATATAATATATATTTAGATTATATATATTATATATATATATTTATATATTATAATGTATATAATATATATATATTAAATCTTATATATAATATATTATATATATATATATATATATAATATATTTATATATATAATAATATATATAATTATATGGTTATATATATATATATATATATATATATATATATTATATTATATATATATATAATAGTATAATATATATGATTTATGTATATATATATATTATATATATATATTATATTATATATAATTATAATATATATTATATATATATTATTTATATATATTATATAGTATATTTAATATATTAGTTATATATTAATATATTAATTAATATATTAATTATATTAATTATATTATTTAAATATATATATATATATAATATGTATATACTATTGTGTTGTAGTGTGATAGTGGTGTATAGTTTGTGTGGAGGTATGTTATCGATTGTGGAGTTGGTGATGCTTGAGGGAGAGTGGAGTTTGGTTGTGTGGTGGTGTGCATTTTGAGGTGTATTTTTTATGTGTTAGATTGGATGTGGGTGAGGTTGTTGGGTGTGATAAGGGTCGAGTGTTTGAACGGATTGTCGGGCGAGGTTATTTTCCACAAATTAGAAGATATCATCTTTATAGAACCATTAAATGGTGTTACTATTATGTAAATGATTGTGGCTAATCAGGATGTTGTCATTCAATTGGTGAAAACGCAGTTAGTTTTTAAGCCATAAGCCCAATTCATTTACTGACAAAAATTTGCCATCAGCATTGAATTGGTGAATGGGATTACGGATTGGAGAAAAAGGGGTTTTAATGCTTTTATATTTTCTTTTGTAAATCTTTGAAAGAGTTATTATTTTTTTCTCGCCGACAGTGAGTGCGGAAAATATTAAAATAGTTTAAAGGCAAACTATATAACATATATTTGGTTGTAAAAGAAGATCTGGATAAGTACTTATTCTATTACACGAAATTTTGAGATTGCAATATTTTTTAGTTATTTAGAAGAATCCGTTTTTTTTTAAAGTTTCAACTTTCATAGCTTCATGAAACGACAGGTGATTTTTTTAATAATTTTAAAAATTTGGCTTTTATTATTTCGTATTAACTTGAATATTCTTGAATACATTTTAATACTTATTTCCATAACGATGCGACTTAAAATTTAATATATAATTATATTAATTATATTTATACATATTAATATTAATATATTATATATATTATTATATATTTTATTATATTACTAAATATACTAGATATATATTATATATAGTATATATATATATCTACTTATAATTGTATATATATATAATATATAGTAATATATATTGTATATATTCTACTATATTATATATTATATTATACTATATACTATAATATATATACCCCTTATTTCATATATAATAATATATAATATATATATTCTATATTTATAATATATATTTATATAGTATTATATATTTATATGTATATATAATATTAGTATATATGTGTATATATATTTATTTATATATGATATATATATTAAAATATATAATATATAATGATAAATTAATATAATATATATGATTATTAATTATTATATTATATATAGTTAATTTATTAATATTAAAATATATATATTATATATATATTATATTAATATATATATATATATTATATATATATTAATATATAGTATATATATTAATATATATATATATATATATAAATATGTAGATGTAATTAATATAATTTTTTTTTTAACTTTGTTCTATGTTGTATCATATATTCACTATTTAATACTGATATATATATATATATTATATATATAATCTATATATATGATTCTATGACTGTTATTGATTAGAAGTAGCGACGCAGTTGGAAACAAGTACTGTGGAAATAAGAACTAGAATAATGTTAATGAAATGAGAATACAATAGAAAGGGTATGTATAGATAGAATATATAATTTATTAGCATATCAGATATAGGCACATCAAAAAATATTATCTAGGAGAAGCATGAATTCAAGTACTAATTATTTATAATTATTTATCATATATTACAAATTTTTGAGTGAAGATAATATTATATTATTATGAATGAAATAACAATATTGTATATAATAATAATATTTTATTGTGATCAATAATAATAATAATAAATGTTAATAGATTTAAATAATTAAAAAGTTTTCAACTCACTAATTATCTGGGCTAAAAGTTCAATCTATACAGTTGAGAGAGAAGAACGTTTATTCATGATAGAATGGAAGTCTCTACATTAGAGAATACCTTTAACTTAGATATCTCGAATACGCGCAGCGACTCTTTTTTCTCATGTGACTGGATTTTTATCCTGATCGCTCTAACCAGTTAATTCGAGCGCATCGGTATTAGAAGGACAAGAATAATATAATTTATTGAAAATATTTGTTTTATATTTAAACATTATATATTATTAGACATATATAGACTAGTCAGTACAATTTTAAGTACTACTTAATACTCATATAAGATATAGTATTCAATTTTTAGTACTACTACTCTAGTTGATAGTATATATATGTTGAGTCGATCTATAGTAATGGTGTGTAGTTCTGTCAGCGAGATCAAGGAAGAATGATAATAGATATATTTGAAGTGTTATTACTGCCGGACTCGAGTCACTAGGATCAGTAATTAGTAGTAAAGGTCATATATTACTATAGTTTCTATCGAATGGTGAGTTATTATGATTAGGGCTGACTAGGGCTACTATAGTGATCCAAGTACCCGGTCCTTTCCTTTTAGGACTTGAATATACACTATATTACTTATTGCGCAGGTCCAGGGCCGTAGGGATTACCATGAAGCGGTGGCAGGGTGTGATAGTGCTCACGCACTACTCGATAAACCAGCAATCACGTTCTCTCTCTGTGTAGTCATTGATGGTCAAATGAGAAACTAAGTTAAATGGTAAGAGCTTAAAATAAATTGATTAGGTGAGTGAGTAGTTAATATGATACCTAGTGTAACAAAGAAATGATTTAAAAATATCTACAATTGAAGGGAACGATCAGACTCACCTCAGCTTCACGTAAGATAAAGGAATTGAGATGATACGTGTACAAGTTACAATCTTGGAAAGCTGAGTTCCTTGCTGACATCTGTCATCCTTAGAGTATAACTTGCGCAAAGAATCCGTGTGCGCGCGTACGGCGTAGAATCTTCGACGTATTCATATACAAATTATAGGTGAGTATGGGAATGTAAAGCCTGAAATGCTCGTAATACCTAGCAGTTGTTTGCAGCGAGGAAACAATAAGCAAATTTCGCGAGTACGAAACTTTCGCTAACCCAGTGAAATCGTACGAAAATACATTTTGAAAAAAAGATTTTGAATATCTCTCTCTCTGCTCTCTCGTCTCTCTCTCCTTCTCCTCCTCTCTCTCTCTCTCTCTCTCTCTCCTCTCTCTCTGCTCTCTCTCTCTCTCTCTCTCTCTCTCTCTCTCTCTCTCTCTCTCTATCTATCTAGTCAAAGAAGTTACAACAACACTATCTATCTATCTATCTATCAATGTACGATATTTTCACTTATGGTGGCAGAGTGAAAATAATGTTTACCATATATTTGCTGTTAAGTTTTGGAATAGAGGCAGTGAAGGTGTTGTGCTTTATTGAATTTTAATTATATATGTAACATTTTTAATAATTAAGTGTTGTTTACCTTTATATAATTAAAATAATTAATTGTAAAAATTCTGGTAGGCTATGTCAGGCTTTTGAGTTCCAATCTTATGCAGTATAATAACACTTATAATAAAACATAGCTTTATTCCAAAAGAGTGAAAAATGATAATTTTTCCTACAAATAAATAGGGACGTATATTGCAGTTAAAGAGTTTTTCGTTATTAATATATATATATATATATATTATATTATATATATATATATATTATATACACTACATATCATATATATTAATTATATATTAAAAAATATTATAAGAAATTCAAAAGTAACAAATTCTTTAATAATTTATTAGATTTATATTTGTATATATTTATATATACTATACTATAGTATATTATATATTATAACTTTGCTACCAAGTGTATTCTTTCAGGTACGCCACTGATATATAATTAGTATATATTATATATGATATATTATATATATATATATTATAATATATATAATATATATAGTTATATATATATATATAATTTGTAAGGTATGTTTTTTATTAAATTTACTTAAAGATTGCTACACCTTTCACAAATTTATTAATTTAATTTTTTAATTAACAACATTAACAACTATTACAATTTTCATTAAAATGGGTAACTATTGCATAGGTTTTATTTAAACTAAAAGCTATTCAATAATATAAAGTAATTTCCTGCATCTCAACAGATATTTTATAAAATTTTCGCTAAAATTTTTAATTTTTCTTTATTTAAAAAATTTATATATATATATATATATATATATATATATATATATATATGATATACTATATTTAATATATATATATATTATATATATATATATATATAGTATATATATATATATATATATATATATATATATTATATATATATATATATATATATATATAGTATATAGGCTATCTACTCCTTTAAAAAGGAAGTTACATAAAAGACATGATATCGAACAATCGTTAGAAGCCTACTTTCGTGCAGCCCTGCAGTTGTCACTTGTAGTAAAAGCCCCAATGGAAGAGCGCGAGAGTTTGCATGAAGTTGGTTTTTTTTTATCATGTTATTTTTTTAATGTTACATTTTTTTTAAAATAATTTTTTAAAAATTCTTTTTAAGGGGCTCGAGCCGACGGGGGAAAGCTGGGGGGACGAAGTCCCCCCGTCGTCCCCGCTGAGGCCGAGAGACCTGACTCTTTCTTTGGGTTTCCTTTAGTTAAAAAAAAAAGAAACTGGTTTTGGCAACCTTGACGCCTACTGCTTGAAATAATCGAAAAAACATCGATT
>JABUQX010072532.1:0-2500 GCA_015478945.1 Trachelipus rathkii
TGCTTCTTGGCTCCTGTTTTCCCTTCTTTTCTCTCCCTTTTCTCATTTTGTCTTTCTCTTTCTTCTTTTCTCTCTATTCTCCCTCCTTTCACCTCTCTTCTTCCATTTGCCCCCCTTCTTCCTCCTCTCACATACACATCCACGCCCACACATCTCCCCATTGCGGGTTCTCTCCTTAATAGTTCTTTCCTCTTCTCGCTCCTCAGCCCTGGTCTTCTTCCCCACTCCTTCTCCTCCTTTGTGTCCCTCGCTCCCTCCCACGCTCGTTGCCCTTCTTTTGCCTCCTTTCTCCCCCCATTTCCCTGGCCGCCTCCCTTTTTCGTCCCCCTCCACCCTGCCGTCCCTCCTCTCTCTCCCCCTGCGCTTGCCTGCTTTGTCCCCCGGCCGTTCATTGCCTGCCCTTTCTTCGTCTCCCCCTCTCGGCGCCTTCCCCCACCCTGCTGACCTATCTCCCCTGCTTCCTCCTTCGTGGCTCCGTTTTCTTGCCTTGTCCTCCCATGCCTTTCTCCCCTTCTCCTCCCGCCCTGTTCCTCCCCTCCCCGGGTTCTGCCTGTTCCCGATTGCCGTCCGGCCCGGCCAGGCGGCGGCGCCGCCCGGCCTTCTTCCCCCGCGCTTCCCCAGCCCCGCCACTTTCTCCGTCCTTCCCTCTGACCTCGCGGCTCTTGGCGTCCCCTACCGACCGGCTCCACCTCCTCCCCTTACTTCGGCGTTTCCCGGCCCCCCCCCGGGCGTCGCGTGACTTTCTACTGACACTTGACGATGTCTGCTAACTCCACATTGAAAATCGAAGTCTCATATAATAGCTGTTGACTTTAATATCGCTGTATCTAGTAGTAATACTAATTCTTGTGGAAAAAAGTTGCTAATTGACACTATGACGTCAAACGGCTACCTAAACTATATTACAAAAATTACACGGCCAAATGAACTCAATAACCCCACTATCATTGACCACATGTGGTCAAATAATCGTGGCACAACTAAATCCTTTAGACTACACACTGACCTCTCGGACCACTACCCATGCATCCTGACATTTGAATCTTCTACTGTTCCCCTAGTGCAACAGAAAATAGAATATAGGCTAATATCAGAAGACCGTAAACAAACATTTCTACGCCAAATAAAAAATACAGACTTCTCCTTTGCTCTCAACGATAATCTCTCATTAGATGAAAAATACAAAAATTTTAGTTCCATTCTTTACGACACGTATGATAAAAACTTTCCCATAAAACACAAAACAATCTCAGAAAAGAGGTCAATGAATAAATGGCTGACTAAAGCATTACTAACCTCAATTAGACAAAAACACAACCTACATAAAAGTGCTAAGCTGGGGACTATACCGATGCATGTTTACACAGAATACTCCTCTACACTTAAAAAACTAATAAGAAAATCCAAAGCTAGTTTCTTTGCTGATAAGTTCAACCAGACTCAATCCAACCCACGTTCCCAATGGAGCATCATTAACGACATTTTAAACCGACACAATAATCAAAAAACAAAAATAGAACAATTAAAAATAGGTGATGAAATAGTCACGAATAAGCAACGCATAGTCAATGAATTGAACTCCTACTTTACTACCGTAGGGGCAGCTTTAGCAGCCGAAGTTCCAGAAACAGAGAGGGTCTTTGCCGACTATTTAAGACCACACGAAGGGCAGAACTTTGCATTCGAAAGAATATCAACCTCTGACGTTGAGTGTGTTATAAATGGTATCATGAATAAGGGCTCTGACCTTTAGAGTGTCCCGAACTGGATATACAAACGATTTCAATCCTACATACAACTGGTAAAATCTTTGAAAAATTAGTCCATGCTCAACTTACTAATTACTTGCATGTTAATGGGCTTCTCCCACAAAATCAATTTGGCTTCACCAAAAACCGCAACACAGAGGATGCTCTGATATTCCTTACTGAAAAACTATACAAAGCACTAAATGAAAAACAAACATGTGTACTTTTACTGTTAGATTTCTCGAAAGCATTCGATGTAGTTCCGCACAACCTACTCTTAAACAAATTAGAGAGTCTTGGTATCAGTAATGGTTCACTACAATGGTTTCAGTCATACTTATCTGACCGAACACAATACGTTAGCTTAGGAGACGCATCATCCCCACTTGCCTCAATTTCCCACGGTGTCCCTCAGGGCTCCATACTTGGGCCACTATTCTTTAATATATATACAAATGACTTTCAAAATTGTCACAATTCAATACACTCTCAATATGCTGATGACACTGCAATCTTAATATCAGACCGTAATATAAACACACTTAACGACAAAGTAAATAATGAATTAAAAAACATTATAACATGGGTAGAGGCAAACAGACTCTCCCTAAATCTACAAAAAAACAAATTACCTAGTAATAACAAATCAAAAGAACCCTATTCAACTAAATGTAAGAGCAAAAGATATAATTATAAATCGGCTATCGTCTGCCAAGTTATTAGGTGTTATCCTTGACGACAAGCTTTCTTTC
>JABUQX010072532.1:7500-19445 GCA_015478945.1 Trachelipus rathkii
ATTATTATTATTATTATTATTATTATTATTATTATTATTATTTTTTTATTATTATTATTATTATTATTATTATTATTATTATTATTATTATTATATTATTATTATTATTATTATTTACATATTGAGATTCGATGTTATTACAAAAAAATAATTCAGTGA
The DNA here is from genome assembly GCA_015478945.1 of Trachelipus rathkii. Lineage (NCBI taxonomy): Eukaryota > Metazoa > Arthropoda > Malacostraca > Isopoda > Trachelipodidae > Trachelipus > Trachelipus rathkii. The sequence goes on from JABUQX010072532.1 coordinate 7,660, forward strand.
TTTTAATTTTTTATTAAATATTTTTAAATATTTTAAAAAGTTACTAAATAAAAAACGGAAAAGACAAAGAATATTGAAATTTTGAATTGTTTGTCATTTATTTTAGAAGCAAAATAGTTATCGCTACAATTGGAAAACAGTTTTATATTATTACATTTGTTTTGGTATTGAAAAATTTTTCTAAATTTTTAACTTACTATTTAAATATTTAATTAACAATAACCAGTTGCTTTCCAAAAATTATCACTGTAGAATTCGTAACAAAATTATGCTCTTTCACATGAATCTTAATTTACCTTGACAAAAGATATTTCTGGGTTGAAAACCCATAAAAAAAAAAAAAAAAAAAAAAAAAAAAAAAAAAAAAATATATATATATATATATATAATATATATATATATATATATATAAATATATATATATATATATATATATATCTATATATATATATATATATATATATATAATATATATATATATATATATATTATATATATATATATATTCACCACCACTCACGGGCAGAGCCCTATTAAGGAGGGGGTGTTGCACACCAAAGTTTCATCCACTAGCGCAAATTACGCAGATGAGCACAGACGCGGTTTAAAGTGAGGGGGATTAAATTCAGCAGGAAACACAGAGGAGATGGAAGAGAATTCCGCAGAACAGAGGTGGCAGGAAAGAAACGGAACCACGCGTAGCCCCCCGGGGAAACCCCCCTAGCCTGGGGGAAAAAAGTTACCAAAGATCCACATGCAAATCGTGCGCAACCACAGCACCCCTTGTGCTGAGGGCGTCGTAAAGGTGGGTGGTACGCGAGTGGGTAAGTTCCCTCGAACCATCTGCCGCTGTGGTACTATAGAAAAGAGATAAAGCACCAACATCGCGCCGCAAAGATAGAGGGTCAAGTGAACTGGAAAGTACAGGACAGTTTATAAGTCTTTTGGCTTTTGACTCAACCCTGTCCAAAAGCCGGGTGAAACCAGGCCCTCCCAGATATGAGAAAGTAACTCATACAAGGCGGCATGAAAGACTCCTTGTATAGCTGGAGTAAACTGAGAAGAGGAAAAAAAAGTCTCGCTACTCTAAACAGAACTTCCAGTTCTTTGAAGCCGCCCTAGCAACCGTTGTGATGTGAGGTTTCCGAGACATTTTTTTGTTTATGTTGGCCAAGGATGTTTTATATTGTCCAACAGGAGAGACGAGAGAACCGTCGAAAGAGATAGAAAAGTTAGAAGGTGTTTTAGAGAGGGAGATTTATAGAAGTTGAGTTTTTAAAGAATTGAATTTCACAAGGTTGAGACGACCCCAATCGGAAATTCTATCTATCCAGATCAGCGAAACTACATTTTGAAAGATTAAGACGAGAGGCAATTCCAAAGAAGTAAAGAAGGAGCAGAATTGAAATGAGTTGAAGAGTGAAAGGGTCGCGTCATCGGCATATGAGTGCGATAGAGTTAGATGTGCAGGTGAGAGATCATTGAATGAAAAGTAGGAATAAAGTGAGATAAACGCGAACCCTGAAGGAACACCACTATTGACAGAAAAAGAAGAAAGTCGCCTCCATCAACCACAGCCCGATATTGAGCGATTTGAAAGAACGCTAGACATAAGTAAGCGAAAGAGAAAAAGAAAAACCAAAGGAAGGGAGCTTGGAGAGCAGTGACGCGTGCCATACCCGGTCAAATGCTTTGGATATGTCAAGCGCAACCACCCAAGTCTCCCCGTAGTTCATAAGAGCGGAAAACCATAAATCGGGTAAATAGGAAAGTATATCGCCAGTAGACTTTTAACGCCAAAAGCCGTACTGGTGATCGGAAAGAAGAGAATGAAATTTCGAATGATCTATGATATGTGAGTTAAGAAGTAATTCTAAGGTTTTAGACAGAATACAAGTGAGAGCTATAGGGCGATATTAGAAGGATCAGAGCGGTTTCCTTTTTTCGGAACAGGTTGGACATGTGCGTGCTTCAACACTGAGGGAAAGTGGCTTAGTAATTGCGACATAGAGAATATAGTTGAACAAGGGGCGGGGTCAGCACGAAAGCCCATTCCCTCAAAACTCGGGAGGAATGACATCCGGGCCACCCGCCTTTCTAACGTTCATAGATTTAAGGAGCCCATGCACCCGATCAAATGTAATCACAGGCAAAGACATAGGACACCTGAGAGGGAAGAGGAATGCCCAGAATTGTCCAAGGTTGAGTTAGAGGAAATAGGAGGCCGTAGAGATTGGCCTTTTCAGTTGAGAGTTGCAACCAGAGCCAGTCAGAGCGAATAAGGGGAGGAAAGGATGATTTACAGAAGTTGTTGGAGAATGTTTTTTGGCAAGAGGCAGAAAGATTTGTCAGTAGGAGATTTAGAACCAAGGAGGTTAGCGCACTTCGTTTGATGAAAGCCGCTTTGCTCGCCGAAGAGTATCCCTGCAACGATTCTGAGCTGAAATGAAAATAAGCGAGAGTGATAGGAGAACGAGAAATTTTTCTCCACTCCCGATACGCGCTGTCTGTCTAGCCTGAATGGCCAGAGGACAAGCACGATCGAACCATTGATTATGAGGAGAGAAAGATTTAGTCGAAGAAGGAATGAACCTGCTCATCCCGTCAACGATTACAGCTCCCACCTTAGTGGCGAAGGCCGAAGCGTCAATCAGAGTCAAAGCAGTCTTTCCAATTATATTTAACGTAGAAAAGACGCAAGGCCCCCAATCAGCCCGATCAAAGTGCCAGAAAAAACGAATAGGGCAGGATGGAGGTGTTGGAGAGAAAGTATGAAAATTAAGAGATATAAGGTTGTGGTTCAGATTACCGATAGGAAAGCGAATGGGGTATTTTAGAGAGAAGGACTAGTGGTGAAACAAAGGTCAAGTGTGTTCAAGAATTGGGTTGGGACGATCGGACTGTGTGTAAGGGTCTTTGATTAGTTTGCTCTAGTCGTTGGAATGCTGAACGATTCGGTCCTCCTCCTCCCCACCTAGTAAATCAGTTATGAGAGGACCCCAACCACTCAGTGTTGTGTACATTGAAATCCCCTAAATAGAGGACCTCAGTATTTGGATGAGAAGATATAACAGTCTAACAGATGAGAAGATATAACAGTCTAACAGATATAACTATAATAATATATATATATATATATATATATATATATCTATATATATAGATATATATATATATATAATATATATATAATATATATTATATATATATATATATATATATATATAATATATATTATATTATATACTATATATAAATATATTATCTATAAACTGATCCTCTTAATCTGTGCATCTATTCCATTTATGAGAATTATTTCAATAAAAATAAGAAACTCTCATCCTAACACTAATGAAAGTTGCTAAAAAAATGTTGCTACATGTTAACTCGTGCTGAAGGCACGAAGGTACACGAGTGGGCAGGAGTCGCGTCTGATATAATAATATATATATATATATTGTATATACATAGTAATCTATATATGTATTATATATATATATATAATATATATATAATATATATATATATATATTATATATATAATATATATATATATATATTTATATATATTTTTTTTCTCAATTGAATAAGAACTGTTAAATTCTCTATGAATTGAAAATTTAGATATTAAGTCGTTATTAGTTGTTTTGGTGTTGTACGAGCTGTTCATAATGTTGGAGACAGCGTGTATCAAGCCATAGTGTTGTTTTAATATAACACGCTCAATGGCCCGAACTTTGCTATGTGTAGTCCTAACAAGTTGTCCGGAATTTGCTCACAGAGTCCGACACAGACTTTTATGACTCTCAATGCAAGTTCGGGCCATGAGGGGAATAAATGGATACGGACGCTTTCCCATAAACAATTTATTGTTAATACATCGTTCTGAAAACACACATGAAACAATACTGTAATATACAATTCCATATCTAAAAAACAAACAAAAGAATAATAATATATTTTACATAAAACAATCATTTTGCTATATTTACAAGAAATATGTACTCGATGATTTGCACATAAATTTATTAATATTTGACACAGTAAAAAGTGATAAATACCTTATTTATTGCCTCGTATTAGTCTTCACTGACTTGACTGTCCTGTATTTGTTTTACTACATGACAAAGTTAGCTCTAAATTTACTTTATTTCTTTATCATAAAATACGGCTGTATAATATACTTAAAATATTAGTTACGCAGAGTGACGCAAAGTCGCTTTCTTTCAACGCATGCGCGGCTATGACTTTAAAATGTATCAAAAGATTTAACATATATATATATATATATATATATATATATATATATATATATATATATATATATATATATATATATATATATATATATATATATATATATATATATATATATATATATATATATATATATATATGTATATATATATATATATATATATATATATATATATATATATATATATATATATATATATATATATATATATATATATATATATATATATATAACTCTTATCATATATATATATTTATATATGTAGACTAACAGAAAAGAGGCCATTTTCGATACTCGATACTCTATTTTTTTAGGGGCCGATACCGATACCGATACTTTAATTAATATAATAAATGCACAGTAATAAGATAGAACATTTGTGTACTGCTAGGCAACTTAGGACTGACAGTACAAACAACACTTAACTACAATATTCCACATTTGATTGTGTTTAAGTATATTTATTTTATAAATTAAAATAGTATCTTTAAAAGGAATAATAAGCAAATATAATATTAATAACTTTTTTATGTTTGTGTTTATTCAAAAAATATTCCATTTCCATTTTCCAGTAAGTATTAACAAAGTTTAGCTACTAGCTTTTATGTTTTAACATTATTACAATTTACAAGAAGATTCTTTAACTAGCTACAATATAAAGAATAAAAATAATGAAAGAAGAGATCTCAATTAATCAGCTGAAAATACAAAATAAAAAAACGCTATTATTCAAACATGACATAATAATAGTATATTCCTTTAAAATAAAGATAGATATCATTCAATACTTAAATCAAAAATTCTCAATTTGTGATGCAAAAATATTAAGCTTTCACTAGGATCTGGCGAGAGCCTGTTCCTTTTTGGGATGTTTACATTATCACCTACACTAAAAATACTCTCGCTCTCGACTGATGAGGGAGGGACTGATAAATATTTGCTTGCAAGCACTGATAATAATGGTAACCTTGGACTATTTTCATGCCACCATATGAAAGGATTCTCTTCTGTAGGCAGCATCTCCATGTTTTCGTAGAGCTTCATCTCCTCTTGCACAGATTGCAAATTTGAATTATCCTTGCTCCTTGATGACTGTCTCTTCAGTTTTTACGATGAGGTTCCTTGGTGTGATTTCTTTGAAGGTGAATGAGATGTCAATGCAATTTCGGCCATGAACTTATCAAAGTCTAACATATCCAAATCCTCTTCATCTTCAGTAGGTTTATTTGCTGAAAAGCCACCATCATCACTATCAATGCTGTTGCCATGGGTTGCTGATAAGGCAGCTTCCACTTCTGTGAATCTTTTTTTTTTTGTCACGCGAGCAAGCTCCTCGGTTATGCCATTTAAATGCATTCTAGACGTGGTTCACCGTCGGAGATGCCATTCTTGTGGGGGTTTCAGCTAGCTTAAGGAATTCCTCTTAGAACCTTTTATATATCGAAACTAAGTTTATTACACAATGTAACAAAAAAAATTATTTTTTGTTTCTTATGATTTTTTTATTGTTTTTTTATACAGTGTTTTATGCAGATTCCAAATATGTTTTTAGTTTTTCTCTAGCATCGACCGTTTTTATGTTACGACGGCATAAAATAATTCTTGGCATCTTCTCATTTTGTAGGGTCGTTACCGGCATCGCGCTGAGTAAAAGTCAGTTGTCATTAATGTTTTATGTGGGGATTGCATGCTTAAGAACTGATTTACATATATATATATATATATATATATATATATATATATATATATATATATATATATATATATATATATATATATATATATATATATATATATATATATATATACCATTGTTTAACTACATTCTAGCGCAATGATATAATTGAAGGTAAGGTTCCAAACTTAAATATCTTTTATAATTTTCAGAATATTAGTAATAAAATAATACACATTTGTAAAATTGCAAGTATCATCTCCATCTCCAGGCTCTACTTTGGTGTTAAACGTTGGCAGATTCATTTTGTTATACGTGTGGATATTATGCTAGTTCTAAGCACATTTCCACCAAAATTGTGAAGGGAACCAAGTATTGGATAACGTACAGGCTCTACTTTGGTATGCCTATTGGTGGTTAAGATAAGCACTGGGCACCTCATTATATGTGGAAGTTGTAAAACAACCCTAGAAGGATGGCTAAGAGGAACAAGAAAAGCAGTGCCTTTGACTATTCCCAGAATATGGCGAGAGCCAACGAATCACTATGATGACTGCCACTTCTGCATGGTGAATATTACAAAATATGGAAACGGTAAAGGGAGACAATCTCTTCCATGCCCAGATATTCCCTCATCCAGAACCCCAGTTCCTCATAATGAAAACTACCCTATACCTTAACCACACCTTCTGTAAGTGAAATTGTTTTATGAGAGGTTCATGATATATAAAAGAAGAAACGCATGTTTCCTCAAATATATGTAGCAGCTACTTTATATATATATATATATATATATATATATATATATATATATATATATATATATATATATATATATATATATATATATATATATATATATATATATATATATATATATATATATATATCATATTTAACATATATATATATATATATAGCAGGTTTTCTCTTTTCTTTTAGAAGATGATGAGCTCATTGAAACATGCTTAAATATGCTTAAATCCTTGAAATTGAAGGAAAAGATGAACATAATTGAAAATGATGCCTGGTGTGCATTCCGTAATGTGGTTCAGGGATTTTTAGAAAATTGTAAAGATCCAAATTACAAAACAGTTGATAAAAATGCTCATTGATTGTTATAAAAAAATGTGGTGCCATATGTCATTAAAGGTGCGTTATTTACACTCGCATTTGGACTTTTTTCGAGAATTTAGGGGATGTAAGTGAAGAATATGGTGAAAGATTTCACCAGGATATTCAGACAATGGAAAGGCGATACCAGGGACGTTGGGATAGTGCCATGATGGGTGATTATATGTGGGTTTTGATAAGAGAAGCCAAATCGATTCACAAGAGAAAAACACGATGAACAAAGTACTTTTAAATGCAAAGTAAGCATGTTTTTGGCATATTAAAGCATTGACTTATATTTTGGGGATATTAGTATGCATCTTGTCAAGTAAAAAGTCTTTTTTAAGTAACTGTTCGTAAATTTAAACCTTCAAATAAAAAATTGTAATAAGTACCTACAGTGTAAGCTCATTAACAAATCTTAAAAAATCCAAAACTTAAATATTGCAATAACTCTCAAAGTATCGATGATAGAAAAAAAATAGTCATTTCTGTGTTCATCGTCAAAAAATGTATGATTCAATAAAAAAAATAAATAGAAACATTTTTTGTGTTACATTTGCCATTGAATCTAAAGTTTCTCATAATTCTTCACCCAAAAAGTAAGAAGTATCGGCCAAGTATGGCCAATAATACCGATACCGATACCGATACCCCCAAAAAAGGCCGATACTGCCGATACCGATACCGATACCGATACTATCAGTACATCCTAATATATATATATATAATATATATATATATATATATATATATATATATATATATATATATATATATATATATATATATATATATATATATATATATATATATATATAGGTATATATATATATATAACAATATATATATATATATATATATATATATATATATATATATATTTATATATTTATATATTTATATATATATATATGATATAATCATTATATATATATATATTTATATATATATATATATATATATAGATATTCTATATTTCTCTATATAAACAAATTTATTTATATATCAAAACTTATATATACTAACTATATATATATATATATATATATATATATATATACATATATATATATATATATATATATATATATATATATATATATATATCCCAAGACTGAGGGTAAGGTGCGTGACATTCACCGGAAACAGAAAAGTAGTAGAAGAATATGACGCAAGTCGAAAAGAAAGCCCAGCCTTACAGCTTCTTTTATACCTATTACTGAGAACTCGTCGAAGTCAGAAAATTCACCATAGAGCTTCACGGGACCACGACGAACCCTCACTATGGCATCCCGTCAATGTGGGGTTAATCCCCCTCACAAAACCCCCGCCATTCACTCATGCACCTTCTTCTAACCTCTGCCAAACTTACATTTCTCTCCTCCAGGCATTCCTTTACTGACTCAATCCACTTTTTCTTCGGTCTCCCAGTTGGTCCATTCCCATCACAATCACCACTATACATCCACTTAACCAACCAACTATCATCCATCCTTTCCACATGAATCAACAATCTCAAAGTACTTTCATTTATTCTCTCATTTATCCTTTCCTTCACACCACACAACTATCTAATACGTTCGTTACTCATTTTATCAATTCTTCTCACACCTAACCCGCCCCTAAGATTGTCCATCTGAACACATTGTACTTTAGATTTATCCCTCTTATTCCAGACCATAGTCTCATTACTATACATTAACACAGGTAACAACATACCCTCATGTAAGACCCTAGCACACTCAAGACTTATTCCATTTACATACCACGGCCTCTTCAGGTGATATAAATGAACAAGAAACTCCTGCGATAATGAAGATCCAAAGAAGTGAAACATTTTGTCAATTAGATGGTTGTCTTCCATTCATCTTTTCATCGATTTTTTTAAAGAAGCTTGTGTTCTTCATCATTAAATTCTGCGTTGTATTAATATTTATTTCTCCTGCCATTTTATTAAAGTTGTTACTATTCTTAATGCAATATGATTCAATAATTTTCCTTTTATTGTTATCTGAAACTGAAATAATAGGTTCCATGCTATCAATATTTATCCTATGGTTTAAACTTCTTCTATGGTGAGTAAGGGCTGAATTCTGACTATCGGAAATTAAATCATGTCTCTGTTGGCTATTACGTCTATTATAATCAATCGTTTCACCCACATAAATACTATCACAGTTATGACAAGGAATACTATAAATGACACTGATACGTTGATGACCTATTTTGTTTTAAGACTTTTTTAAGGGGAAGATATCCTGACATTTATTAATGCCTATAATACGAAGTTACATTTCACCATAGAGGTCCCTAACAATAGTTCATTGCTATTTTTGGACACTTTTTTGAAGTGGGATGCTGTTGGTAATTTAACTTTTGCAGTATATAGAAAGCCGACAGCGCATATAAATTATATACATTGGTACTCTTTTCACTCTATTAACACGAAATCTGGTACCCTTTCTGCTTTATTTTTACGAGCATTACGTATTTGCTCCCCCTCAACTCTACAGGATGAACTAGATTTTCTTTTTACAACGATTAAAACCTAACAATATTATCTTTCCATAATCAATGGAGCTTTAAAGAAGGCGAAGGCAAATTTCTACCATACCCATAACCCGTTACCTAGAGAAAATATTACCTATTTGTCTGTTCCATATCCTCTACCTAACTACATTAAGAAAATTATACCAAAGAACATCGTTACCACCCCTTCAAATACTCTTCCCCTTAAAAAAGTCTTAAAACCTAATAAATTCATAAATCTTTCTAATTCCCAGTGCATTTATAGTATTCCTTGTCATAACTGTAATAGTATTTATGTGGGTGAAACGATTGATTATAATAGACGTAATAGCCAACACAGACATGATTTAATTTCCGATAGTCAGAATTCAGCCCTTACTCACCATAGAAGAAGTTTAAACCATAGGATAAATATTGATAGCATGGAACCTATTATTTCAGTTTCAGATAACAATAAAAGGAAAATTATTGAATCATATTGCATTAAGAATAGTAACAACTTTAATAAAATGGCAGGAGAAATAAATATTGATACAACACAGAATTTAATGATGAAGAACACAAGTTTCTTTAAAAAAATCGATGAAAAGATGAATGGAAGACAACCATCTAATTGACAAAATGCTTCACTTCTTTGGATCTTCATTATCGCAGGAGTTTCTTGTTCATTTATATCACCTGAAGAGGCCGTGCTATGCCGGCGAAAGCTAGTGATTTTAAATATTTATTTTATATATGTGTTTTTGAAGTTATTATTCTCATGTTTTGTTTTAATATTAAAGTTTGATTAAAAAAGTGTGTATTTACAAGGGCATCCTCGTAAAAATATATATATATATATATATATATATATATATATATATATATATATATATATATATATATATATATATATAAGATATATATTTATATATATATATATATATATATATATATATATATATATATATATATATATAACTATATACTCTATCATTATTATTATTATTATACTTACACTTTTTCCCGCTTGAGCGGGGTAGTGGTACGTACAGCCTCTTTCATTCACACCTCCCCTCATCTCGCCCTCACCCACCTCCTCCACCCCACTCTATCTCTTGGCACCCTACCCTCTTCCTCCCTCACATCCCTCTCCCTCCCTCCAACTCTTCCTTTATTCCATCCAATGTCTCCCTTCTTGGTCTCCTTCCTCTCTTTCTATCCCCTCCACTTCTCCCAAACTCCTAACCACTCTCTGTTCCTCCATTCTCTCTCTAGATGACCATACCATCTTAACATTCCCTTCTCCACTCTTCTCACCAAACCATTCCTCCAATCTCTCTCACCACCCTATTCCTAATCCTCTCCCTTCTACTAACCCCACAAACCGCTCTCAACACCTTCATCTCAAATACTTCCAACTTCTCCTACTGGACCTGGCAGTTTCAGCCCCACGTTTCACACCCATACAACACCGCTGGTACACAATTTTTCAAACATGCTTATCTTAACTTTCTGTGATAAATCCCCAACTTTCCATATTTCTCTCAGACCACTCAAGCTCTCATTCTTCTACCTCTGTGATTACCATATATATTGTCTCCCCACTTTAGTCATCCCTAAATATCACAAAATGCTGCTGTTTTAATACACCTACTCTAACCTCAACCCTCCCCCCTGTATATATAAACACACCACTTTATCTGCCTGGATTTATTTTTATTTTTGTCCACACATTCTCGCTCCCTCATGATAACCAGCCCTTCACGTTCTTGCGCCACCAGGGCAGTATGTCCACAAACAATATGTATTCACTTCCCTTCTATCGTTCCATTCATCAATTCCACCCTCCCTCCCTCCTGTTCTCCTCACTTTACTCTCATAAACAATTAATGAAGCCACATGACATTGCACCTATAGTATATATACAAACATCTCAGCTCTCCACCTAACATCACACATTCTACTATTTCTATAAAAGGCCCTAATACCTTTACCTAAGTACCCCATGGTTTTATCCAACCTCCACAATTCACCCCTCTTCTCTATCTTATGCTTTCATCTAACAAATCTGACACTTGCCACACTTTCCCTTTCACTCTCTATGCACTACTCCACCAGCATCTTTGGTGTAAACACTTGATCCACACACCCCCTTCCCTTAATCCTCCTTGTTCTTCCCCATTCTCCCTCCGTTAGAAGCCTCTGCTCTCTCGATCAGTATTCTAC
>JABUQX010072533.1:0-31458 GCA_015478945.1 Trachelipus rathkii
TCCAAATGAACTGTACAAGGCTGTAAAAGAAGCACTATCTGCTGGAGCAAGAATAAATTCATATAATGAGGGAGAGTGGAGCTTTGCAGAATATGTAGTATTAGGTACACATTTTCATAAATTTGATAAGGCTGATCGTAAAAAGCTAATACGTAAATTAATGCTAAGCGCTGCAGAGTTTCATGATACTCTACTGCAGAATAAACTGATAAGTGAAATCTATAATGAGCTACAACCAGAAGTTCAACCACAGATAGAGAAGCAACTAGAAGAACTAAAAAAAGCTGGTGAAAGTGCTGTTCAAGAAGGAGAATTAATAGATCTAGAAATAGATAATAGAACGTTTTTTGTGGAATTTTCCGAGGACAGCAAGGTAGAAGTTGCCAAGGTACTAGGTCTAAACAGAGAGTTAGGAAGTAATATTTTAAAAATTGGCAATGATGGAGTTGAGGTTAAAAGTGAGAAGGGAGGTATAAGAAACTATACTGATATGTCAGATGGAAGCTCTATTGTATTAGAATTTCCTACGAGCATTGGTAAGCTAAATATTATATTGTACCAAGATGCAAATCAGGTGCAAGTGAGAATAGTAGATAAGGAAATGTGGGCTGAATTACAACAAAAAGGAGAAGAAGTAGGGAAAAATTGCCTTTTTGGAGGAATGACAGTCAAAGAAGCAGTAGAAAAAGGAAGTTTTATGAGATGTGGCATATGGAGTGAAAAGTATGCTATAAAAGAGATTAGCAATGATGAAGTATTGTCTCCATCTTTGTGGGTAAATAGGGTATGTGGAGGTAGTAAAGAAACCTTTAGGGAACTTTGATTCATCGATAGCCAATTTTAAGGTTTCAGAGTTTACTGGAGCCTTAACAAAATTGAGCTATAGTAGAAAATATTATATATGGTTCTAAAAATTTGAGTCCAGTCCTAGTGCTTTTCTTATTCATGAGGAATGCATTAAACAATAACACTTTATAAACATTTTTTAGAGGTGAAAATGACACACACCAACGATGGTACAGATTGAAATGAGATCTTTACGTAAAAATAATACCGAAATATAACGGCAGCTTATCATGATATGTCGACTTGTCCACAACTTCTCGCCTCTGAAGAGCTCTATATAAAACACTCTGTACAACATGAGCACCACAAAAAAATAACCATCTACCTTTGGAACTCTTTGATTAAAGATATTCAAAAGAATATTAATCTAAGTCTTTCATCATACTAACAATGGTTATTCCTCAATATTTACTCGACTAACGAACTCTGACAAAAAAATCACATTTATAACTATTAAATTTTTAATTTCAAAAGAAACAAGATAAGAAATAAAAACCTCATCTTTTCTTTTTACAAATGAGCGACGCATCGGATTGGTTCACATAATATCGAGATGCATAAACTCTACAGACTTAGAAAATACATGTTCCAAATGAATGACATATCTATACAAGGGAAATTACTAATGAATCAACTCTCCACATTTAGAAGTTAGGATCAGCAACAATACTTGTCTGTCTTGCTTTTAGTGCTCGTGATATTACCTACGTGCATGTGCCGCGTGAGTGTTGCGCCAACGATCTCGTGTTGTACTCACCATATACACATCATACAATGAGAGTGGATGTACGCCACTTACATTGGTTATGATACGACGAATACGCTTCGGCAGCGATATGTTGCCAGCAACTATGCTCGTCTACACACCAAGTGAAGATTACCAACCCACCCATCTCTCGCAAGGAAGTAAAACATCATAATTAAACAATATACCAACTGAAATAGTTAATTACTTTCAAGAATTTTGATATTTAAAAAAATGATGGTAATTCTTTCAGGGTCTGCTCGCTGGCTCTGAGCCCCTCCTTATCAAGAAGCATTATGGACCAGATCAATATATAACGCAATACACGCGTATAATGTACCCGTTATAGCCTTAAATATGATATTTTTACAGTAGAAGAAAGTAAAGAAAGGGACACAAGATCATAAATTAGTGCAACTTGCAATTTATTTGTTCGTATTTTAAATTTTAGTGTTAGATCTTGACGTTTTGTATTTGTGAACATTGTAATATTTTAAGTTTAATTTTTGCTTCGTTCAGAAAATAAATGTCAATCCTTGAAAATGTCCACCGTGAGCGACGAAAGCTTGGATCATTTCATTTCAAGATGTCAAAAATTTGATCTGCCCCAATTATAATACCGGAAGAAGATTAGAGGATAATGTTAGGAAGGTTTTTGAGGAATTTAGTATGAAGTCTTGCAAAATAAATAATAATAATAATGATAAATAAAAAAGTTACTACTAGATAAATTAATAACTGAACTATCTGCCCCTAAATCGTCAACTTCGAAATCAATATTAACTCCCATCCTATAAATAAATCGCAATTAAATAATATGATTTAATCAGAATCAATACTTTAGTCACTCCAGTTGCATTTGAATCATGAAGATTTTCTACACTTGATAATTCATAGATAAATATTCATTCGTATAATTATTAATAATTATACCTATCGAGTAATTAATAATAATAATAAATAATAATTTACGACATTTCTTCTAAATCTACTTTATCACATTACTATATACGCTGAATTATACATTAATAGATCACCTGAATTTGATATGTAAGTTAAATTATAATCTACGATTATCCCTCGAAAAGTGAAATACCTGGTTTCGCTAGTGTTCGTCCTCTGCCTCAAAGCCCGACTGCAAGCACATTTCATATATTCACTCCTGCCTTTACGATTCACATTTTTCTTGATTACTAGACCAAAGTCAATTTTATACTATTTTCTGCAAAGTGTTTAGATTCCAACATATCACTACGCAGGCAGTTCACTGACTACTATACCCACTTATTATCAGCGTTCTGGTCAAGTTATCTCAACACAACTCCATCCCAATTAGTTTACAATTATTGCTAAGCGAAGATGTCGAGTTGCATTTATTGACCGTTTGAGAATGCAGAACGAACAGCTGTAATTTGCTGCTCCGAAGAACAACACAAACCAAAAACCTTATCGCGAACATAATATATATAGTTTATATAATATATTATATATTATATTAATAATACTTATATATATATTATCATTTAATATTATTATATTCCAGAAAATAAGAGCTAAGGTTAGTGATTATAGATATTATATACTGCATCATAGCTTATTGTTAAGGGAACGACTATGCTATAGATATTTGAGTTTATTTCTTTTGTGATCAACACCCTATTATAATGAGGACTGGTAAATTTAAAAAATCCATATTTGAGTGTCCCCCATTTCACTTCCTTTCCAAAGCATGTTTTGCACCTTTTTTATATACTCTCTTATACTCTCACTTTAAAACTATGAGATATTCCTTTTACGATTAAAATGCAGTACTATGCATAACTAATAGCAAATCTCTCCCTCTGTTTTTTCCCTGCCTACTTTCTTCTTTAGTATTAATCCAATTCGGTAAGGTCACAGCCCCCTTCCAGCGCATGGCTATTCTTTTTTCTGACAACTTCCCACTTATTTCTTATTGAGCGTAGGTATGTGTCTTTTGTGTGTTTGTGATTGAAATTCGAAGTCGCAGCTGCTTTTCTTGACTTATTTTACCTCTCTTGCCGTACATTCAGGAATAATTCCACGTTGGAGAGAGTCATTCTTTGATGTGTACTGTTCATGAATCTTATCTTTCGATTCTTAATAAATTGATCTCACCGCTGCTAATATCTGGACTGAAGAGGTATCTTGACCACAAGCCGATCACCGGCTTCTTTTCCTACCATTCTCACTGATTATTGTATCCTCTCTTAACTTTTCACGTCTCCTGAACTTTTATGGCTAAAATTTTGCTCGCGCATATCTTAGCATAAGTTACAACAGTAAAATTAATTATTTGTTGTTACGAAATAGTTTAGGGAGTTTCTTTCATTACTTTCCTTGCGCTAACACGTGAGTAGATATAAAGATTTCTGACCTAAACATTGCAACTAACTATCTTTATAGCTGCAGATGTACCTGCAATTATCTCCTTTTCAATATTGCTTGCCATAGAATACATATCTAATTATATAATATATCTCGAAAGTGACATATCGGAAGCATTATGTTACATATAATACACTTTTGAGTTCACATGGTCCCTAGAATTAATAACTTTGCAGAATAAATAACAAGAAATGTAAAATATTCAAATACGAGCACTAACTGTGTTACATCCGAAGATCTACAACTTATATCAAAATTTGTAAAGACATCAAAAATACAATAATTGTGCAATATATATACATGGAAACATCAACAGGGCGCATTTAAACATCATAGCATATTTGGTTATATTCCGTTAGATTAACAACAACGTTACATAAATCAATCTTAAACATTTAAACTACTAAAAAAAATATTTCATACATATCAATTATGCGTGATATACTCACATTTGATACAATTTAAAATTACTCTCTCACATTTCATCTAATTTAATTATAGGAACTCAAGGCCTATCTCTCGATCCAGAATCCGATTCCTTGATTCCAGCGCGAAGTCCGTTATTCAATTCCAAAGACAGTTTCTAACGTATACCGGTCCATGATTTGCCAATCGCACGTACGTTCTCAAAGTTTAACGTTTACGCTTGGAAATATGAGATAACAATAGACAAATATAGCTTAACATCAATGAAGTCCTCGGATTAGAAATCCACAATATCGCAAAGCTTATAAGCTTGAACACCTGTCATGTCATCCCTCTTGATATTTTTAGACAACCCAATATCCTCAATCGCTACATCATAATCATAAAAGTGTAGCCAAATCTCGCTGATTCAGATATCCATTTACCAACGAACATAATATCGAAAGGAATCAAAGTTCGTAGTGGAATCCAAAAAAATGCATTTCTGCCCATAATCCAAACTAAAAATGATGAAAGAAAACCATACCGTAAAGGAAGTTGGAAGTTACATATGTAGATGCGAAGTTGCTTGAAATTTAGGTCTTTTCATTCTTATACAAAAATCTGATCTCATACCATTACCATTCTAAAACCGTCAGCGCACCAACTTTAGTGATGGCTCACAGATTACTTACCATTTATACGGGAATATTTTCTTGTTTTCGAAAATGTTAGGAAGAAATCAGAGTGGCAGTTAGGTGGAATTCAAAATGAGATTTTACTGGCCCACTATATTCCAAACTCACACTGTTAAAATGTCAACCTCTGCCAAACCGCAAATTCAGCTACCACAGAAATCACATGCACCTTTAAAGAAGCCTTCCATTCTATGTTTCTTGTCCCGGCTAATACGAATAACCCTAAGCGCCGTATGAATTCTCGAACTGTGATAGTGGAAAAGCCTAAGACCATTGTAATCCAAAATTCTATCCAATCCTTTATTAAATTAGAAGAAATATTTGAAGTTATCGTTTGATAATGTTCATTATTTTAGCTTGAGTCTTTATATATTGAACATTGCTATATTTACGATAGTTATTTAGTTAATTTATATGTGTTTTTTTACTTTTTAGTCTTCATATGTTTGATTTTTTCATTTGGTTAATCAGAGTGTCCGCTGACTTGAAGTTCTTGGTGATGTTCTTTCTCCGGGTTCACCAATATATATGGGTTAACGACTTGACTTATAGATTGGTTAATACCTCTTCTTGTTAGAGCAAGCATCACCTATATAATAGAGTAGATGTGTATAAATTATAATAAAATAATCTCAATATTACTTTTGTTGATAATGCTATTTTATTTAAAAATTATAAATAGAGTAATATTAACATATAAAAGGTAATGAAATATTCAGGTTTAAATCTGTTGAGATACTCTTCTTAGGCGAATTTGGTAGTCAACTTAGCACCTTTCCAGCGCTGTTTTTCCAACCCTATTTTTTGCTCGTACTGAGAGGAATTTGTGTTTATTTAAGTGATTTTTGAAAAATATATCGTAAGTACGTCAAGCCTTTTCTCCATAATAAATATTATACCTCCTCTTGCGTGGAGGATATTTCTGTAAGATAGATATTACTAGCAAGTTGACGTATTTGTCTTTCTAGATTCTATATTAAAAATCTATATTCTGAATCAATATCTGACTGAAGAGTGTTCGTTAACAATACTGTTTTATATATCATTTTCACTCCTGTAGTGCTAAAATTTTCCTCGCGCAAATCTTAGCATAAGTACGAACATAAATTAAATTTTTTACAAAGTTATGAGTGCTACATTATATATATATAATATATTATATATATATATTTATATATATATATAATATATATATATATATGATTATATATATATATAGGTTACTATATATTATAATATATATATCATATATATATATATATAAATAAATATTTATATAGATATAATATTAGCACTATATATATTAAGAAATAAATAAATTATATATAGTACTATATATATAAATACATATATACTATAGTATATATATATATATATATATATATATAGTATATAGAATATATATATATTATATAGATAAATATATATATATAGATATTATATTATATATATATATATATATTTAGTATAATTAATATATATATGATATATAATATATACTATATATATATATATATAATATATATATATGATATAAATATAGATTATATATATATTATATATGAGTATTATGATATATATATGAGTATCTATATTATACTATATACCCATAGTCCCTCTCCCCAAAAAGTAATTATCAATGAGTTGCTGGTCTCAGATAGTTGGGTTGGTATCGCCACTGGATTGCAGGCTTGTTCTAGAACGCAGTTTATATTCTTTAGTTTAGTCTTAGCTTTAGTTTCCACTTATTTGAACATAGATATTTCTCTTCTGGACCTCAATTGATTGATATTTTAAGCAAACGCTCAGGTGTTAGAGAGTTTCAATGGGATGCCCTACTCTGCTCCCTCTTGATGCCTTTATTTCCAATATTTAACCAAAGGCGTTTGCTGTGCATTTGTAAATTACGTTGCTCATTTCTCATATTTGAAGTCTTCTGAATTATCTACAATATGGCTTAGGCTCTCTTGCTATTCTTCAAATAAATTAATCTGTTCAGTACATGTCTCCTAGCTCAACTGACTATCCTATTTTGTTCTAATATTTATTTGAACTCCAAAGAAAAGCACATTCCCTTTCATCCACTTTTTTTTCGAAATGAACATTCTTGTAATTTCACAACCGCAAATGGAATTCCTCTAATTTTTAAGATATATCTGGTGAGCTTGCCTTCCATTCCTCTTTCCACAATAACTTTGAGCTCATGGTACAACTCCGTGATCTACATGGAGATTAACCCAATACACTAGACATTTTCTTAATCTCGAATCCTCTCGCTATAATGTTAAAAAATTTTCGACTTCAGGATTTTTCCGATCACCTTCTTATATCTGTATCCTGTTTAATCCTTTCAAAGTCCTCAGGAGGAACCAATCAGCAATCGATAAAATAGCCGATTTATTTAGAGTAAGCAAGGTTCTTTCAGTGCCCCCAAAAATTCAATTTCTTCATATATCTTACAATACATTCTCTTCCACACAACTATATCTTTTTTGAAAACTTAGAACTCAAACCTTCTCATGTCCTTATAATTTTTTAAATTTTCATTTATGATTGGCATTCCTGAAAAACTTACAGTATTTCTCTGATTAAACAAGCTCTTAAGAGGTTAGATGTTATTAAGCGTCTTTATGATTTCCTTATATTACTTCATTAATTCTTGTTTTTACAAGTGGCGTTCCCCCCCGGTATTGAGTGTTTATCTGGGATGGTTTCCCCCGCACAAATACTCTTCAAAGTCAAAAGCTTTTGCTTCATCAACTCTGTGACCATCACTGACCCTTTCCAATCTCTTTCATGGCATTAAACTATTCCACCACTCAATTGTTGTTGTTACAAAAAACTCTGTTCTTCCGATTTCTCTAATTGCAGACTTCTTTCTTTGTAGAGAATTTACGTGACTTGTCAATCAACATAGTCTCCTCTTTCTCCATCAAAAAACCTTCTGGCCATAGACTTAACTGCTATCCTCATTCTTACATGTACTCTTCTGGTAAAATTTGAAACACCCCTCCTATTGTTTTTTGCTTCCAAAATATATGTAACATATATATAATTATATAAAATAATATATATAAATAGGTGCCCAAAGTACGGTTTTGACTATGGTCGCGTAAAAAATAAATGAAAAAATAAATGGAAAAAAATAAATAAATAGTTAATATTATATATATTTTATATATATATAATATATATATATTGATTATATATATATAATTTATCTATATATATATATATTATAATATATATATATATAATAATATAATATATATATTTAATTATTATTAATATTATTAATATAATTATATTACATATATATATATACTAATATATATACTATTATTTATATATTGTTATATAAATATAGTATTTATATTATTATTATATATATTATATATTATATATATATTATATATATCATATATATATATAAATATATATATATATATAATATATATACATACTATATATATATATTATTATATATATATATTATATATATATATATTTATATATATATATATAATTTAGTATTTATATTATATAGATTATATATATTATATATATTACTATATTACTATATATTATATAATATTTATATATATAATATATACATATATATATATAATGATTAATATATCATTATAATATATTATTATTATATATTAATAGTTAATATATATAGATATATATATATTTTTTTTATCATATATATATTTATATATATATATAATATATATATATATATATATATATATATTATATATATAACTATATATTATATAATATTATATATATATATATATATATATTATATTACTATTATATATATATTATATTAATATATATAATATATATCATATTTATATAATATATAATATATATATATATATATATACTATTATATATTATATATTTATATGTATATATGGATATATATATGTATTATATATATTATTATATTATATTAAATATATCTATAATAATATATAGTTATATATAATATATATATATAATTATTTATATAATATACAAATAATTTATATATTATATATATATTATATAATTTATATTTTAATATAGATATATATTATATATATATATATACATATATATCATTATATATCTATAATAATATATTAATTTATATTATATATTATAATATATATATTATATGATAAATATATTAAATATATATATATATTATATATTATATATATATTATATAATTATTAATATATATATATAAAATATATATATATATAATAAAAAAATATTCTTTATATATTATATATATTTATTATATTATATTATATATATATAATTATATATTTATATTATTAAATATGACTTATATATTTTTAATAGTGTATTATTATATTATAATATAGATATAAATAATATATATATATATATTATATATATAGTATTATTATTTATATATATATATATTCTATTTATATTATATATTATTATTAATATATATATCTTATATATAATATATATATATATAATAATATATTATAATATATATATATAATATATATATATAATATATATAAAATATATATATATATATTATCTATATATTATTACTTATTATTATATACATCTATATATAATATTATACTTATATTATCTATATATATTATTAAGTATATATAATATATATATATATATTATTATATATATATTTATAGTATTATAATATATATATAATATAATAATATATATATTAATTATATATATTTATATATATATATATATATATATAATATATATATTATATTATACATTATTATATTTATATATATCTATTATATTATATATATATTACTATATATATATTATAAATTTATTAATATAATAATACCTTGAATCGTCTGTGTACTCCGTTCTGTCGGTCATTATTATTTCAATGAATTGTAGCGCCACAATTAATACTAGATTCGGCCAATTCGGCTTTCCATCAGAAGTATAACTATATATAGATATATTATCACTTATATATCTTATATATATTATAATATATATTATAATAGCTAGATATATATATTCTATATAATATAATATATATATATATAGTATATTATACTATGATTTTTTTTTAAATGAAAACAAAATAAATAAAATAGGTAATAAACATTAAGATTAATAGAGGTTAACCTTTCCTAGAGACAAGTTTTAATTCGGTAGAGCAGGTGAGGATTATAATGATATAAATAACTAGAGAAGTTCGATTGACAATAAGCTCTTAGCGGGGAGGAGGCGAGAAAAAAAAGAGAGAGCAGAGAATGGAGTTAGGTGTTGAAGCAATTTACGATTCGATTTAATATGCACCAATAATAGGTAATAACTACGGAGTAGACAAGTCCATTTGAAAGTATGCATTCACACACACAAAAAAACATATCTTACAACCATCCAATACAAAGCAAAACACACAATCTTGTACATATAAACAACGCACGCACATCCACACCCACACACACACCCACACACACACAATACACTCGATGATTTGAAACTGCTATAATACTATATATATATATTTATATTATATTATTTAATATATATTAATAATATATATAATATATATATATTTATTATTATATATAATATTATATATATATTAATATATATATATATTTATTATATTATATATATATATTTTAAATTAATTATATATATATATATATATTATATATATCCTATATATAGTATATATATATTATATATATATATAATATATTATATTTTATATATATAGATATATAATATTTAATTAATATATATAATTATAATTAATATATATTATTATATATAATATATATTATATAATATATATATATATATATATAATATAATAATTATTATTCTATATATATATTATATATATGTATTATATTATATAATATATATATAATATATATTATATATATATAATAGATATTAATATTATATATATATAATTATATATATAGTATATATATATATATTTATATATATAATATTATATATATAATACTTATAATATATAAATATATAAATATAACTATATACTATACTATATATATATCTATATATATTATATAATAATATTATTATATATATATATATATATATATCATATATATTATAGATATATATATAATTAATATATATATATATATATATTATATATTATATAATATATATTATATATTATAATATACTATATTTATATATTATAATATATTATATATATATATATATGATATATATAAATATATAATATGTAAATAATGTATGACCTGCTGTGTTATAGGAAGTGGGTTATTTTTTCCTTTTTATAAAAAGATATCGATATCGGAGGAAATATGCAAGAATAGAACGTCCTATGGAAAAGTTCATTCCAAAAATCCAAAAATTTGAAATACTAAAAATATAATAAGTAATGAATTCCCATAATGTAAAATCTAACCTAATATTTCTGCCATATTGTGATAGACAATATAAGTTTGATTCGATTCAATGAAAAAAATGGGGTTTGAGCCGGCAAGCCTGACCTGCTGAGCTGGAGCTGTGAGCCGGAGCCAGAGCAAAATGGTTGTAATTGACTTGTCTACAGCATGAAATGTCAACCTGGGGTAATGAAGGATGGCAAGGTCAATAAATCGGTCCAAGCTCCAAATTGTGTTGCAGCCCCTTGGGTGCATCTTTCCACCAATCTAATACATACACATACATACATACATACATATCATTACATACATAGCACTACATTACATACATACATCTAACATACATACATAACATACATACATACATACATACATACATACGTGTATGTGTATGAATGTGTGTGTTTTAAGTAATGTAAACTATCACCATAACGTACTCGTCCTTCATAGTATTATCGATAGTATTATTGGTAGTATTAGTTACCATAATCAGGCAATATGATATTTTTATTATTTTATTATTATTATTATATATATATTTTTCTATAATTATAATTTAATTATTATTTATTATATCTTTTTATTATATTTTTATTATGTTATTTATTTATTAAATATTACATTAATATGATTATTATTATTCTTATATTTTTATAATATCTATTAATAGTTTTATTATTATTTATTTATTATATTATTTATTATTTTATTAATAAGTATTATTATTATTTTATTAATTATCTATTTATATTATATTATTATTCTTATTTTTTTTATTATTTTATTATATTTTATTATTATTGTGATTGTTACTTCTTATTGTTACTGTATGTCTATGTTCATTGTTTTGATTATTAATGATTATTATATTGTGCATATACTATATTATTATTATGATATTATTCATTATATATTCATTATTATACATTATTATTATTATTTTTATACTTATTTCTATTATTATATATTATTGTTTATTATTATATAAGTTCTTTTTTTATCATTAATTAAATTATTCTGCTATTATTATTATATTCTTATATCATTATTATTACTTATTATTTTTTCTTTTTTATTCTTTATTTTTATATAAAGGTATGTGAAGACCAACACCGATGTTCGCGAGAGTGAAAACGAACTCAGCGGGCCGGAAGTCGGTCTCAGGAGCAATCGGAGTGAAATTTAACCTTTAGACATGTGACGTCAACATTATGCCTAAAATTAATAACTAACCTAAAAGGAGACGTTTTCCATTGAACATGTTCCGTTGTTTAGGCGATGTTTTATGTTTTCATCCTTAGTCCAGTGTTATATTCGCAAATTTATTTAACAAATAAAGTTCATTGTGATCTACTATTATATATTGATTAATCTATCATAAATTATCCGTATAAAACAATAACCGACAAGACTTTTCCTATATAATAATTTATTATAATATATATATATATATTATATATATTATATATATATAATATACATATATAATATAGTATATATTATATATATACTATATATATACTATATATATATCTATATATAAATATTATATAATATATATTATATATTTATATATATTATATATATATATTATATATATATATATATATATAATTTTATATATATTAATATTATATATATATATATATATATAATATATACTATAATCATTATATATCATATTATTATTATTATTATATATATATAATATATAATATATGTATATAATTATAGTATATTATATATATATAATTTATATATATATAATATATATATATCTATTATATATTATAATATATATATATATTCATTATGTATAATATATATATATATATATATATATATATATCATATATATATATATAATATATTTATATATACTAATATATAATATATATATATAATATATATATATATAAATATATTCTTATATAATATTTATACTATATACTATATCTATATATTATAAATACTATTATATTATACTATATATATATATATATCTTATTATATAATTATTAACTTACTATATAATATATATATATATATATATATATATATATATATATTATATATATATATATTAATTATATATATATATATATAATATATATAATACATTTATAAATATATACTATAAAATTATATATATATATATATATACTTATATACTTATAATGTATTATATATATATATATATATATAAATAAATATAACCAGTTATATACTATATATATTAATATATAATTATAATATATATATATTATATTATATTATAATAATCATATATATATTATATATATATAATATATATTCATATATATATATATAT
Organism: Trachelipus rathkii; assembly: GCA_015478945.1. Taxonomy (NCBI): domain Eukaryota; kingdom Metazoa; phylum Arthropoda; class Malacostraca; order Isopoda; family Trachelipodidae; genus Trachelipus; species Trachelipus rathkii. Next base: position 13,876 of record JABUQX010072533.1, read on the forward strand.
TATATATTATACTATATAATTTATCATAAATGCATATTATAAATATATATATATCTAATATATTATTATATATATATATATATAATTATTTATATAATTATATATTATATAGATTATATATATATAAATATATATATATATTATATATATATATATATCATATATATATTATTATATAATATATATTTTATTATATTATATATACTATTATACTTATATATATATATTATATATACATATAAAATATAATATTTATTATAATATTATTAATTCATATTCTATATATATATATATACTATATATAGTTATATATATTAATATAATAATAATATATAGTTCACGTCTGAGGTACGATAAGGTCTTTGGCAACTATCTATTCTCGTTAGTGGCTAATTGGCATCTTTTGTCCAACGAAATCAATATTTTTCAAATGTCAACATACTATATAATATTATATTATATAGTATTATATATTTATATATATATATATTTTATATATTATACTATATATATATATATCTATTATATATATATTGTTTTAATATATATATTTTATATATATATTTATATATATATATACTATTTTTTATATTATATATTATATATCATTATTATCTATATATAATTAATATAATATAACTCTATATACAGGTGGTGTGCTAGGTAAATTACATTTTGCTTTATCCTTGGTGTGAGTGAAAATAAATAAAAGAATTTAAATACAAAACGGACGGTATTAATCATCTTTGTGATTGTAACTTTTTTTTAATTAGGAATCATTTTTAGTATGCACGTTGATTATACGGATGATCAATGTATAAATTCAGTAATAATATATAACTAATAATATATAATATAATCATAAAATAATAAACAATAATAATAATAATGAATAATTATCATAATAATAACAATTCATCATAACTATTATTAAATAAGTAGTATATAATAATAATATTAATAAGAATAATAATAATATTAATTAAATATATAATAATATACTATATAATATATATAATAATATAATATAATAATATAATAAATATATAATTGTTAATAATAATATTATTCAATAATAATATATAATACTAATAATAATAATTATATATATAATATATAATAATAATAAATAATAATATATAATTAATTTATAATATATGATAATATAATATGATTTCTAAATCTTTTCTTATTTTTTAATTACATGAAGATGATAATTATAATGTTAATTTTAATTAGTATCTATTTTTATTATAAAAACAATTAAAAGTTATAGTATTTTATATTATAAATATAATTATATTTATATTAGTATTATATTTTTAATGATTAATTATAATCTTAATTCTAATTGATAATTTATTATCATTATCATTTCAGTAGTAATTCTATTATAATTTAATATAATTTATATGAATATATAATTAATTATGATATAATTATTAATTTATTATAATTATAATTTAATATTAATTATATTATAATCTATAAGATATATTCTTATAAAATATCTTGATAAAATGAAATATCCAAAATGACTAAATTACTTAATAATAAGATAACAATAAATAATTATAATATATAATATTATAATAATAATATAATTATACTAATAATGATAATAATATATATAATATAATATAATTAATCATAATAATATATATTATAATATATAATTATATTATAATTATAATATAATTCATTTATTTATCAATTAAATTATATTTTATAATTATATTATATTATATTAATTATCATTATATTTATAATTAATTATAATATATAATAATATAAATAATATCATAATAATTACATATAATTAATATATTAATATAATATATTAATATTATCTAATAATATTATAGAAAATAAAGAATATATAATGATTATAATAAATAATATCAAATATCATATAAGATCATATAATTAATAAGATAATAATAATATATGACATAAATGTATATAATTCAGTAAATAATAATAATAATAATAATAATAATAATTAATAATATATATTAATAATATATACGTATATAATAATATATGTAATGATATATATTCAGTATCATATTGTATGTTACAACAACAGTATAGAGAACTATTAATAATATAATAATAATAATAATAATAATAATAATAATAATAATATAATTAACTTTTCTTTTTACATCCGCAGTCAATTGCTTAGAAAAGTTGTTAAATTTTGCTTTGTCGTTAGTTATATTATTAAGCTTTTAACCATAAATAATCCTTTTAATTCATAACAACATTTCTATTTTTAACGGATCTCTTTTATAATATTATCTACGTTAGATTTAATGAGTTTTGATCGCGTTTTTATTAAGTCGAGTAGATAAAGTTTAAATAAGTTTAAAGTGCAATTAAGTGTTAAGTGTTGATGGAAAGTGTTATCTGAGGTCAAGTATAAACCGAAATGTTTTAATCTAGCTTTAAGATCTTGTTCAATTAAAATATTTATTTTATCTGCATATTCATATATTTTAATTTCTTACATATAGTTTCTATATTACTTGATTTATTTAGAATATATTTTTTTTTACTTTCTAAGCAAAGGTTCCAACTAAATTCCAAAACTTTCATTTCTTTGTGCTTCAGTTTATAATTTCAGAGATTTCAGAGACAATGAAAGTAGATTCCTTGGGAGTAAACTTCCATTCAGGTTGCAGAGATTCTTTTTGTGGTTTAATAGAACATCATCAGAATAATTTTCTAATATACTTATAAGAAATGAGATTAAAAAATGGAATTTAAATTTATTAGTAAGCTTGTTTATATTTTGAATACGTATACAGCTTACATGGGTATATTCAAAAATGTGTTTGCGATCAGCAACGCAACTCAGCAAAAATCTTGAGGAGAGAAAATTTGTCTGGCTCTCAAAACTTGCGTGACAAAGATGTCTTGCGATTTCTCTTTCCTAAACTAAAATTTTGACATATTATAAAAAAATTAATAATAATAACATGTGTTATTATATAACCCTTACATAATACTTATAATAATATTTATAATTTTAAATATGGTTTTAGAAAAAAATTCTTCCATTTATAGTTTTTTGAATAATTTTTGATTTTTGATCCTAATATTAATTAGGTTTATTTAATATTTGATTTTAATAAATTAATTATTGAATGTGAAATCTTCTGATGAAATTTAAATTGTTTTTTTTTTTTGCTAAAATAAAATAATTAATAGAATTGATCATTATTGCACACCATAATTAAGTAAATGTAAGCCTAGTACACATGGCTAGTAATATAAAATTATAACAGCATTTAGAAAATATCATAAAATATCAATAGTAAATATAAAACTATGTAATAAGTTTAATAGATTCTATTGATATATTAGTGATTTCTTCAATATTACTTTATTACTTTTAAGTTAGCCTCTTATCAAAGAAAATTTGAACCTCTACGTTTAATTGTTGAATGTTGTTGGTTTTAATTTTAATTAATTTAATTAATTTTAAAGCAGTAAAGTTGGTAACGAGCCAAATTTGAGGTATAATTTTGGGAAATTTGTCTTCATATATTTTTTTACACGATTTCTACAAGCTACTAAACACCATCCTAACATTATTATCATTAACATTTTTTGGTGGAGAGTTTTAGAACACAATAAAGTCAAATTCCTGACAATGTCTAACTTGGATGGAGGTTATTACAAAAAGCGAAACGCTTATTTTATTCTAGAATTACAGCAAAAAAAAAAAAAAAAAAAAAAAAAAAAAAAGAAAAGCACACAATAATATTAGTAAGGTGACTGAGAACTTAAGATAAATCGTGTTAGAACAATGACGATTCATGTTTTAATTATTATTATTATTAATATTAATCATTATTATTATTATTATTATTATTTTATTATTATATTATTATTCTTATTTTATTATATTATTATTATTATTATTTATTATTATATTTATTATTATTATTATTATTCATTTATTTTATTCTTATCACTTTGCTAAAAAGAAAGATAATGTCATAATATAAAATAAGTGTAGAATTAAGATTATATTTTAATATTCAGATTAACTCGTCTTAAATGATATATCGCATTTTCTAAATGAATATAAATATGTTAATACATGATAGATAAAGAATGATTCATGGGATATTTCTCATCGGCTAATGAAATCGTCATTCAGCATCCCGTTTCCGGTGTCCCCTTTTTAATTTAATACTCGCTTTGACATGTATGACATTTTATATTTTTGTTAAATGCCCTTTGACTGATGTTCTAGCAATAATTTTTTTAACTATTATCTATTATTCTCCATATTTGTATTATTATTATTATTATTATTATTATTATTATTATTATTATTATTATTATTATTATTATTATTATTATTATTATTATTATTATTATTATTATTTTATATATTTTATATATTTTTTATTATTATTATATATAATATTTTTATCTTTTTATTATTTTTATTAATTATTATTATTTATATTATTAATTATTATTATTATTATTATATATATCTATTATTTCATTATTATTATTATATTAATATTTTTTATATTTTTTATTATTTATTATTATATATTATTATTTTCTTTTACTATAAATTATTACTTATTTACTTTATATTAGTTTATATTGATTCATTATTATTCATATTAATTATTTTATATTCAGTAATATCTATATTTATTATTGTTATTATTATTTATTATTTTATTATTATTATATTATTATTATTTATTATTTTATTTTATATTGATTTTATGTATTTTATTCATATTATTTATTATTTTAGTGATTAATATTATATTATTATCATTGTTGTTGTTATTATTATTTTAGAAACAATAAATCAGCATTTGCCGTAATATAATTTTGCAGGAGTTTTCCATACTCCTAAAAACCTTCCTAACATTTTCACTTCATGACAATTCATCAATAAAAAAAATTATCTGCCTTCTGACCGATCGAAGCTTTTTCTTCACTGCACGTTGGAAATTTTCAAGGATATGACTTTTTTTTTAAACAGTGATTAAAAGAATTAAAATAATAAATATTAGAAATATAAGAGTTAAGATAAGCAGCTATAATCTAAATTATACGAAAATGAAATGTGAAGTTTATAATTTAGATCGTGTCTTTTATCTTTGTTTCTTCTCACTTGAAAATGTTAGGTAAATCGAGAATTTCGTGTATATATTTATGTTAATGTCCGGTCTATGTTTTCTTATAGATGGGGACTCAGCCAGTCTAAGACCGGAAAATTCACTTTTTTATGTCAAATGTTTAAAAGTAATTACATATTTCTTGCTTGATTTCGAATTGTATGACAGTATGCTGACCTTGCACTATGTTGGTGTTGATTTTCTATTTGGTCTGTACTTGTGTTGCAAATTACGCTGTCGTAGTTTATTCGTCGTATAAACCAATGTGTGCTCGTTACATCCAACTTATCATTGCAATATAATTGGTACAAGACGTTGGTACACTTGTCAGCAACACGTAGTACACTACGAGCACGAAAACATGAAGATAATTTTGCAGGAATATTATATTAAATTGAGTTTCTTTATTTTTACCTTTTACATGTTTTTTTAAGTAGTTTTCAATATTGACTCCTCTTCATTTATCCGGACACACCACTTCGCTATGTAATAGAAGATTTCAGTATGATTTATTTTGTTATCTTTTAGGATCGGCCTATAGATTAATGTGTTTTTGCATGCTTTTTTTTTGTTAAATTACATATTTCCTATTGAATTTAGAAAAACAAACTTTGAATTAAAAAAATGGTCTCATTGGATAGCCCTTCTGACCAATATTTGCGGTTTCTACTGTCTGACAGGGCGAAAATTTCAAGGAAATAGTAATAATAATAAATACATAATTCTTTTCGTGAGGATCGTTGTGACAATGTCATTTAAGACTCAACAAATTTTTATTCAAATTTTATCCCAAACTTCGCCAATGTAATAAAATTTTCATAGAGGATGCCACACACAATAAATTATTTTTAATGTGAAAATGAAAATAACATCGAAGGCGGAATTAAAAGAGATATTTGCGTTATAAACACCGACAATGGGGTCTATATGATTTCGATTCTTCACACCTCTACAATTATAACATTCGTAATAAAAACTTTATACAGGACCACAACCTAACATTTATGTATAAGTCTTCTATAAAATTCAAATAAAAAGAATATTTGCCAATATAGATAATAATGGGAATTCTCAAATTTAAATAGAAAAAAAACACTGAAAAACACTTTAATTACTGTATATTATTGGCCGATCCTTAAAAAAATAAGATAACAATAACTTAATTTTCTATTACAAGAGCGATTTGGTTGGTCCAATAAATGAAAAGGAGTAAAATGAAATTATTTTAAAGAAATACGTAAAAGGTAAAAATAATGAAACCATCACTTTTACAAACTATTATAAGCCTGCAAAATTATCTTCTTGTTTTAGAGCTCATAGTGTACCATTGTTGCGAGCTTGTACAACGTCGTCTACCAATCCTATTGCACATGAGGTTGAATGTAACGCACTAATTTGGTTATACTATGAATACACTTCGACAGCGTACGTTGCAACACAAGTACAGACTAAGTAAGATAGAACATATATGTATGTAGGTAGAACACGCAAAATCACACACCAATAAAATAGTGAATTAGTTTAAAATTTTGCATAAAAAGAGTGAATCTTTCCTTCTTAGACTGGCAGAGTCGCCTTCTTATAGAAACATAGACACCGGACATTAATATAGAATATTAAGAATGTACTGAACTTACCTTACATTTTTACTTGAGAAAGAAAGAAAGAAAAAAAAACACGATCTAAATTATAAACTTTACAAAATTTATTTTCGTGTATTTTAAATTATAGCTTTAGTTTTTTTACTTATTATATTTGTAAAAATTGTATTATTTTCATTTCGTAATTTTAGCCACGTTAAAATACCAGTCATCTCTTTCTTTACCCTCTTGTCATCCATTAAGCGCACGAAAAGCACGGATCGTCGTCTCAGAAGGCCAATGATTTTGTATTTATTTACAAATTGTCATGAAGAAAGTTGGCGAAAATGTTAGGAAGGTTTTAAGGAGTTTGGAAAATTATCGCAAAAATTAATTACTTATTTATTATTATTATTATTTTATATTATTATTTATTATGATTATTATCTATATTATTATATTTTATTACTTATATTAACTATTATAATTATGATTTAGTATGCTTTGTTAAGAAGGAGAGGTCTCAAGGCTGTCTATTAAAATACTTTTTATTTACTTAATTATTATATTATATTTTATTATTTTATTATTATTATTATTATTATTATGTTTATTATAATTAGATTTTCACTTAGAACTTATCTATAAGTTATTATATTATTACTTATTATTATTATTTTAATTTTTTATTATTAATTATTATTATATTAGATTAATATTATTATTATCTATTATTCTATTATTATTATTATTATTTTACTTATTTTTATTATTTTATTGATTTTTTGATTATTTATTATGTTAATATTACTTTTTTTTATTAATTATTATGATATTCTTGTTCTATTTCATTATATTATGATTATTCTTATTATTCCTTTACCTTTCTTATTCATTTATTATTCAATTCTATTCTTTTACTTTTTTTCTCTTATTACTTATTTTTTATTATTATTATATATAATCTTTATTATTATTCTTTATTTTATATATCTTTTAATTTCATAAATTTTCACTACTTCTCTTATTATCTGATTCATATTATTATTATTTTCTTAATATATTATTACTTTACATCTTATTCATAAATAAATATTCTTCTTGCCTATTCTTTAAGAAATTTTTTTAATATCAGTCTACCTCACCTCAAATTTTGTTATTGTTATTTTTTTATTATTTATTATTATTATTATGAATTATTATTATTGTCTTTTATTTTTTATTATTATTATTATATATTATTATTATTATATTTTATTTCATATTATTATTATTATAATTATATTATTATTCATTTTATATATTATTTTATTAATTTATAAACGCTAACTTAACAAAAGGAAATTTGTTGATTAAATAAATAATTTGTTAGGCTGCGAAGCGTAGCAACATAATTTTTGTTCCTTACAATTTTCCAATTAAGGAAAATTGGATTCCCCTTCCAAAAGCTTGCAGCCCGATATTTTGCAGTGATTTGTTGCCTAATATCCCAATTCAAACGGGAACATGATATCTTTTATCCAATCAAGCCAATTAGGCATAGGAGAAAAGTAACCATTACTATTATAAAATAGCCGATATCTCGTATTAAGATAGAGATCAGCCCCCTAAGTGAACGAATACATCAACATAACTTAATATTTATAGATATATATATTTTATTAATATAAGTAATTTATATATATAATATATTTATATACTATAATACCCGTATATGAAAGTTGGTAGGCCCGCTGTGTCGTGGGAATGTGTGCCCAAATTTCAAGAACACATTTCAGTTCTTAACATAATAAAAAGTCCACAAAGCCAGCGAACGACGTCTGACACACCTTCCTACTATTATTATTAATATAATTATATAATTTATATGATACTATATATATATATATAATTTTATATATATATTATATATATATATAATGATATATAATATATATATATATATTATATATATATATAAGTAATTTTTTCACGTAAATGAAAATTGATTGGGGCAAATTATTGAAAGCGTAAATTCTTGAGTCTTAGAACTTGAGCACAATAGCCCCATAAAACTATCCAGGCCCAGAGAGGCCAGAAAGTAACATAAAAATACCTTCCAAAAAGACACTAAACCTTCGAAGGGAATCACCCACAAAATGTCCTCATAACATTTAATATTGAATATTATGTTGAAAATGCCACACAAATACACCATTATACAGTAGAAAGTGGTGGATAATTAGAGGCTCCTGTAGTATTATAAATTTATATATATATTGTATATAGGATATATATATTTAATATATTTATATATATATTATTATTATATTATATAGTGAAGTTGAACTACAACCTAAACTGGAGTTTTGGTTGCGTGAAACGTACACATTTCCTTCTTTCCACAGAGGAATGCTAATGCCAACCATACCTGCGAAAGAATGTCCGCCGAACAGTAAACGTGACCTCTATCTTTGGCCGAAATGTCATAAATTGATCGATCATAAGGTACCATGGGCAATTGTAGGAAGGAAACAATTGAATGCTGTGAAAAAAGAGGGTTAGGAGCAAGAATTGAGGTTGTTAAAATAGCGAGTTTCGACTAACAAGTTCTATTTAAAAAGCAACTTAAGAGTCTTGTATTCTCGATCACTGCTTGTGCAGGAAAATACAATATTGATACCAAGTAATGGTGATATCGCATGAACGTATTTTGGCGTAACGCAGCTTGAAATGTATATGTGCTGTCATTAGGAGAAAACAAGAATGAAGGCGCGCCGGATAGGACACTAGAAGAAGGAAGTGATTATTTTTGATGTGGTAGTGAACCCGGTAAGGTAGGCAGCCCACTATGAATGATTTTTCTGATGTTAAGCGTTGATGTGTAGTTCCTGGTTAATAGTCCCATTACACATGCGCCGATCATAATTTACTGAATTGAACGAATAAGAATCACCAAAGTATACTGTTGTTGGATCATATGCAGATGACTCGAATCGAATTCTCTTTATAAATACTGAGATGACTGACGTTATAAGTAATCTCCGAAGGTGAGTGCCAAATTTTCTGGAAATAAATCCTGATGATAATTTTTGGATGTTACATGGGAAATAGTAAGGCTAGCACCCAAGATTGTTGATGTTGATAGACTAGTGAACTATAACCCTAGTCGTATTGGATATTATGTCTTAGCTGAAGAAGAAGGCTGTGTACAAGATTAGCTCAGCAATATGTACCTCAATGTTGTGAGCATTTGTGGTGTGTGGAGGAAAATGGGCTCAGGTAGGAAACTACTTTAGACGGTTAAAAGATTTATACTTGAGAACGTGTAGACTTTATGGCGAGCGACAGAAGTCAATGATGTATGCCAATCTTTTCTTTAAAACAAGAGAGTATGGTTTCACCAAAAAGTTATATATATTTATAAACTATTGTGATTGTAGGTATTGATATAGTTAAATTCCGGAACTATGATAAAGTTATCTAATGGTAATTGTATATTTTCATGTATATATATTGGGCCAGGCGTCTCTCTCTCTCTCTCTGAGGTACTAGTACTATATCGAAATTACTTCTAATATGATATATATATAATATATACTATATATATACTAAGAGGGGGTAGAACTGAGGCCAAGCGGAGATCTCCTCATCGGGAAAAGGTTATTCTAGAAGTGCGATTTTTCTTTTGTATAACATTAGAACTCAATTCAATAGTATCGAACCTATATACACATTACGTAAAATTATATAAAATATCATTTATTATATCAGGAAGACATTATATTTTAATATCCGCAGAAATTTAAAATAAAATCAATTTTAACAAAATATTTAAGTATTTAATTATTATTATAAACTAACATATTAATATTTAAGTTAACTATAAAAATTTGATGCGAGGCTCTGATATGAACTTGAAAGCATGTTTGACATTGAGATTTGTCTACATAATAGATACATAACTCATTTAATTAAATAAATTGGAAAATATATTTATTCTTTTTCTATTTTATTATCTCTTCTTTAGGGGGTTCGAGCCTAAAGATCACGGATGGGGGAACATAGTAGGGAGGCGGATTCGAAAAGTCCCCTCACGTCGTTTTCCCTCCTCGGTAGGGTAACCCGAGGAAAATCCGACTCTATCTACGTTATTCAATTGTAACTTACCCGGTGAATATTAGTAATTATTGTTCCGTTTTTAAAAGAACAAAATTCAACATATTTGGACAAACTTTCTCGTTCAATTAACTCAGGCTGAATGTAGATTCAGTTTCGAGACTAATCTTTTGATTTATCAAAAACTGTTAATGTTTACTTTCAAATCAATTACTTTAATCAATTTAATTTAACTTTAATACAAGCGTTATTTTTTTTATTTTTAATTTCTGTCTGTAAACAAATAATGTCTACCCTGATAATAAAATGATATTTATTTTTTCGTATAGTACCTATATTTATAGTATTATTTAGTTACATTTGCAATCTTTCAGAACTAAATTTTAATCGGCATCAGATGCTAGGTACACATATATATATATATATATCTTATATATTAAATACTATATTAATTATTTAATATTACTATATATTTGATATTATATTTTAATATATAATATAATTAATATGATATATATATAAATAATTATTTTATAATATATATCATAAATAACTTATTATTATATTATAATATATTTATATTATATAATATAATAATTAATATATTAATATTATATAATAATTATATATTAATATTAATATATTTAACTTATAATTATAAAGAAATTATAATATTAATAATAACAATATAGATATATATACTAATTATTTTTATTTATATTACTAAAATAAATATTTATAACATATTAAATTAATACTTATATTAATATATATATATGAATTATATATTAATATAATATAATTTAATATATTAACTATTATAATATATATATTAATATAATTAAATTATATATTTAATTATATATAATATATATAATATATATATTAAATTAATATATATATATAAATATATAAAGATATAATTATAAATAATATATATATTATATATATAATATATTAATTAATTTAATATATATATATTATATATTATATATATATTATATAATATATACTTTATATATCTTATATATATATATAATATATACTATATATTAATTATATAAATTATATAATTATATATATTATATTAATATACTATAATTATAATATATATTATAATATAATTATTTGTAAAATGCTATAATAATATACTTTTAATTATATATACCAGCGCCTTAAAATATAAATAATATTATAATGTAAGTATTATCTGCTATTATATATAATATTAACTATATATATTTAAAATATATTAATAATTTAAATATATAATACTACTATATATATATCTTATATTAAGTTTAACTAATATATATATATATATATTATATATATAATATAATTTATATATATACTACTATATAATATTATATATATTATATATCTTAATATATATATATACTATTATGATAAATTATATATTATATTAAATATTAATATATTAATATAATATTATATATATTAATTAATAATATATAATATAAATGTATGTATAAAATAATATAATATACTTTATACTTTATTATTATAATAATATTATAATTTCTAATTTATATATTTTAATATAATAATATATATTAATATATATATTAATTAATATTATTTTTTAATAATTAATCATTATTTATTAAATTTAATATAACCTACTATCAATACACACTTATCCTAATCGTTATAAATTGTATAATTGAATGAATATGACTCTATTCCCAAATGGAAGCCTGAACTGTGACGAATATATCTCCAACTCTCTTATTCGCTCTAATGCTTCTTGTGTCTATAACCTGATGAAGATATGCAGATGTGATCAAATTATTAGAAAATACCGTCTTTTCAATCGCATAACACCGTCTCAAAAATAAAACGCTCCAAGCGCGTCTAAAATCCTCTTATATAATGTTGGAGATACGAAAGGTTAGGACCCAGAGGTTCTTACCCCATCTCATCGTATCACCTTATAGTATTAATTATATAAAAAATTGTTCCAGTTTTTAGAGCTTATTGATAAAAGGTATGCTTCAACTGACTAAATAACAAATAACAATAACCTAAAGCTGGACTATATAACACAGTCCTAATCCTGGATAACACAGGTATTACCTTAACTAAACTTAAACCCTAACGATAACCCTTTAGTACATATGATTTGTAAGGTACCCAGTTATTTAACAGATCACGCATGTCACTTTTCAATGGATAAGATTATTATTTGCATTGAATAAGATGGACCTATCGTTGAAACTCAACTAATTCGCCTAATAATTCTCTGATGATAAGTCCCTGCATGATTTTTTTTTATTAATTTAATTTAAAAAAAAAAATCTTATTTCCCAATGTTCTCGCTATATAGTTTTCTCCACTTCTTATTAAAATGTTTTTTTACTGATTATAATTCCGTTTTCCACCAAGAGGATTCGTAACTCAGCTCCTTGTCGTAAAACTGCCAGCATTACTCTAGCATATTGTCAACTCACAACTAATTCATGAAGTTACACTTTTCCGAGCATCATTCTCCCTCAGCCAAATAATATATAATAAGTATAAGCTCTTATGTCTTCAAAAAGACCCTCACTACACATTTTAATAAACCATAAATAACAATACATTAAATTACGTCATCTTATCCCTTCCATCAATTTTCTATCATTTTATACATTTTCTACCTCTTCCTTCAACTTCGTCAATATAATAAGAACGATTGGTTTCAGCTATAATTAAAATATTAAGCTATCACCAAAATTGCCAAATATGAATACTTATAATGTATTTGCATGGAATCATTCGAAATGTCATGTCACTCGCGACTTCTTCACAACGTTATGAGTACTTATCAAATAGTTTTGATTCAATGCTCAGTAAAGTTTATTGTGTTTAAAGAGACAGTGGTACTAACATGAAAAAAATCTTATTTCTATCTAGAGTTAACAATCTCTATTGTGTAGCCTTTACCTACCAATTTTAATGTTTAATATGAAAGTAGATTTGCTTCAGGTTAACACAAATAACCTATTTATGAATACTATCAAACTTTATATATCGTATCAACTTGGCCTTAACGATTCAAGTAAAACTTTACTGAAACGGCCAGAGCTTAGCTGATATTAAATTTTTTATTAAACAGGGCTCCCACTTCCAGTTGTTAATCATACTAGAATAGACTTAAAGTGAGACTTTTCCAAATTCGATCAAACACTCCCTTTATGGAAAAGTGACTACTGTCTCACCTTGTATCATTTATAAATCTATAAGTAATCCTTTAAGTTCGATCTTTACTTCTACACCTGATTTATTCCCTGAGCGCATGTCTAATATTACTCATAACTAACAGGTAATAAATTCCCATTATCATGTAGAACTTTAAGATACATTTCAGTAACATCTTCCTTTTAATTACTCAGTATAACTTTACTTTGTGCTTCACATTCTCTTATGGATTTCGCTATATTATGCCTGTTAAGTCACCGCTCTAAAGATTATTTATACTGGCAGTGAACTAAATTCAACCCAATTTAATTGCCTAACTAATAAATGATACTATTAGCTACATTACTTCGACTCACCTCTCAATTGTATTTATAAACATCTTATCTCATCACTAGGTCGAATTATTTTTAACCGAGCGGAGTGTAAGAGCTCAACTAATACCCATTCATAGTTCAAGCCACAGCTAAACTATCCTACACTTATTCTTAACCTTTCAATATAGAGCAGTAATATTCCGACTCAATGCGTTATTGAACTTGATAACTTTCTTCCAAGTTACCTATAATTCACACTACATCAATGAAATAGCGTTCTTGGCATTCCGTGATCATACGCATAGTAAGAGATGATTTCTTAGGTGCATACCCCATAAATATGCGTCGTCCCAAGAGTGTGCAACAAGCCTAACCGGGAAGAGGAACAAAGTTCTAACTAGAGAGTACAAAAGGGACCTTCACCCTACCTCTACAGACTAATCATTTTAATTTTTTAATAACAGCTGCGGCGAGTAAGATCTCGTTCGAACTAAAATCTGTATATACCGCTAATAAATCCCAAAACTATCCAGTATATATAGTCAATTAAATTAATCGAACTTACTATATATTACTATATTAAACCTTATAATTCGTATTAATGTCAACTACCCACAACTCTCCTATTCATTTAACAGTGTGGAACATGAATTGTACGACACAGAAAATCATCAATATACAAATATTATTTTCTAAACTCCAACATAGTCTATTCGTCTACGTATTAATGAGTTTGGATATTTTAATTAACACATCTTCGATCCTCTTATAGATAGCAGGGCTAGGTAGAAACAAGATTCTATGGTTGAGAAACTGAGCATGTAAAGACCAGGATTTTTTAAATAATCAACATTCCAAAGAGAAATGGATACGATAAAAAGTACAAGAAGGTTAATTGGAGAGAAATGTAAATTGTGGAGAACGGTTGGCTGAGATATTTCCGTTATGATAATACATTGTGAGCAGGTATTCTTGATAGAGGATTACATAGAAACCACAATTACTCAAATATATGGAATAATACAAAAGAAATAAAGTAACAATAACAGTCAATATAAATAATACATAATTAATAAAAAATATACTTAAATTATAAATAATTAACGTAGGTGGGTAACAGAAATTATAGTTGCTCAATTGCTAGCCCGGGCGTAAATGAAACGATTGACACAATCTATGATATTGTTTTCCGAAGATTGGCCGAGAATAGATAAGGACGATAAGAAGAAGATTTGTGTAGGACAATTAGAGAAGGCATAGTAAAATACTTTTTTGTAGAAAAGAAATGAGAACAGAGAGGTGGATGAGTAAAAAATGAATGCGAAAAAGTCAGCAAATTAAAACGACATGGGAGAAGATTTCGCTAAAAACTGGATTTATGCTGGAAGAATGGACCTTAGTATATATATACTAATAAATCATAATATCGTATCATAGATAAATTTATGACTATATTTTATATTAAATGGACGCAAAAAAAATAATTATACCTTAATCATAGGAAAGGAACAAGCTACCTCCTAATATATGCAATAATATTAAGAAATGAGAATTGAGATAACTTTAACGGTGAATCCGAAATTAGAACTATTGGGAAAGTTAATGCGAAAGAATTATCATTCCTGTTTAAGTTAATTGATTATACTGACAGGGGTTTATTTTAATATATCCATTAATAAATGTAACAATGCTGGAGGAGGCAGTAATATGATGATAAGTGAAATAACCATACGGAGGATATTGGTGTAGCGAGGTAACGAGTTAGGCAGAATCCCGACTCGAAGCTAAATAATGGCTTAATGCCTTATGGGAAGATGTAAACACTCATGAAAGAATAAGCTACACGGTATGAATGATAGATACTGAAACCTTTATGGAAATCTTTTAAGAAGTGAACATTAGTTAATGAGAGAGTACTGAAAGGGGAACTGTATGAGTGAAATTCGATAAGAATTAATCGAATAAGTTAAGCTGACGTCTAGTGAAAGAAAAAAGGACATCTCTAAAAGAAAGTGGAACATTGTTTAATAACGTCCAGTACAAAATATGCCCAATTTCTATAAAATTAACAGGCGATAAGGCAGTAACGTATTGTGAATAAAAATATAATGTACGGTTAAATATCATGCCTTTGATACTCCCAACATAAATACTCGCTAAAATATATATATACGGTAAGTATATCCTCAATTTTAAATATTTAGAAAAAAGATTAGATAGTGAGAAGTAGGAGTAATTAGGAAGATCAAATGTAGACGAAGTGGCCAACTACTGGTATTATGAGCATCTATACAATTACATCAACATATTAGAATTTGGTATTCGCTTCAAAGATGGTATATGCTATGTTAAAGGTAAATGCTTGGGTTAAATGTCAACAGTGAAAAATGAATTATTTATGGCATTTCCGACAGTAACCAATGGAGTGAAGGCTTTTACTTTACTGATCGAATATATAATTATATTATATTACTATATATATATAAACATACTATAATTATACTCGATGAGAGAGGCTCCATGTAGAGAATATACGTTAGACTAAACGAATATATGAAGAGTTATGGATAAATACCTCAAGAACAAAAACTAAAGAATAAATATGCAATATATAGATAATGCACTATATAACACGGTAATTAGATTTTATCGCTATAAAGCTGAAGATCACTGAAATATCATGGCCTGCCAATGCCAGTAATACGAAATTAAATTGAGATTGGTTTGCAGTTGAGTCTATAACATGGAACCCGATAGTTGCCTGTTGTTGTTTTCTTACTAACTCTATTTGTTCCAATGAGATTGATTATGGTCTGTGGGATTCAATATAAATCTGGCTTCCAGAGACCGTCTTAAATGTTTGGTTAATGGTAAGACTGAATCCTTTTGGTATATCGCAGTAATGACCTTGCAGTTGTGGGCGGGACATCAAGAGAGGCTCTGCAGACGATCTTTACTTGCATTATTATTTATTATTATGTTTGAATGATCCGATTGGAGAGAATTGTTTGTAGAGTAAGAGTATGATTATTGAGACGTGTTAATTATGTATGGATTCAAAGACTGATATTATTTATAAGGTGTTTATCAATGTTTTACATGATATAGTCAAAGCATGAGAGGTCCAGAGAAAAATGTATTAAAATATTTAGATGTGAAATGTGTAATCATAGAAATTTGAAATCAGAGTGATATCAGATTTTTAAATACTTTGGAGTT
>JABUQX010072534.1:0-12646 GCA_015478945.1 Trachelipus rathkii
AAGAGCGGATCTTAAGAGGGAGATTGTAGAAGTATGAGTTTTTAAAGATTGAATTTCAAAGGTTCAGACGACCTGTCAGACCGGAAATTCTATCCAGATCAGCGAGATAGAATCGGAATATAAAGACGAAGAGGCTTCTAGAAGTAAAGAGAAGGAGCAGAATTTGAATGAGTTGAGAATGAGGGTGAGTCATGGCATATGAGTGAATAGGAGTATAAAAGTGCGGTGGAAAAGTGATAAATAGAAAATAGGAATAAAGTACGGAAGATAAAAGAAGACCCTGAGGAACACCACATGACAGAAAAGGAAGAAAGAAAGTCGCACCATCACAACAAACTGAATTAGACGAAACGATTTGAAGAAAGCATAGACTAAGTAAGCAAGACGAAGGAAGAGAAACACAAGGAGGGGAGCTTGGAGAGCAGTGACGCGTGCATACAAACCGGCATCAATGACGTTATGATAATAGTCAAGCGACACACCAACGAAAAAAAAGGAGTAACAACAAACAGAAGTCACAAAAACCCCGTAGTTTCTAAGGCGGTAAACATAAATCAAGTAAGACATACGGAAAGTATACCGCCAGTAGACATTGAACTCCGAAGCCGTACTGGCGATCGGAAGAAGTGAATGAGATTCAGATGATCTACAGACATGAGAATGATGCAGATGTTTCAAAATCTTCAGAATCGATTCCATCTTAGTTATAGAGCTATAGCTAAAATGATAAGAGCGGCTTCATCATTTTTTCCGAATAGGTTGGACATGTGCGTGCTTCCAACAACACTGAGGGAAAGGGAAAATGTTAGTACTGAGAAATAGAGAATATAGTTGAACGAGGGGAGGGGAAGCACGGAGCAGACTGCCTCAAACCGGCGGAGGAATGCATCCGGGCACCTCCCTTCTAACGTATTCGTCAGACTTATATCAGGAGCCCATGCACCCGAATAAATGTAATCACAGGGCAAAGAGCATAAGGAACCCTGAGAGGAGCAGAAGGAGGAAGGAGGAAGGAAGGAATCGTCCAGGGGTTGAGTTAGAGGAAAATAAGGAGGCGAAGAGATGGACCATATTTCAGTTGAGAAATTGCACAGAACCTATCCAGAGCGAAAATAAGAGGAAGGGAAAGACAGAATCTATTAACAGAAGTTATGTTTAGAGATGTTTTTGGCAGAGGCCAGAAAGATTGTCAGTAGGAGAACAAGGAGGTTAGCGCACTTTTCGTTTAATGAAAGCGCTTTGCTCGTCGAAAGTATCCTGCAACGATTTTCTAGAGAATGAAATTAGCGAGAGTGATAGGGAACGAGAATTTTTCCACTCCCGATTAGCCCCACTGTCTCTAGCCTGGATGGCCAGAGAAAAGCACGATCAAACATGGATTAATGAGGAAGAAAGATTTAGTCGAAGAGGATAAACATGCTCATCCTCAACGATTAACAGCTCCCACCTATCGCAGAAGTTGAGCGTCACAAGAGACAAAGGCAGTCATTCCAATTTAGTTAGCGTAAGAAGCAACGCAAGGCCCCCAAATCGGCCCGATCAAAGTGCCAGAAAAAACACGTAGGGCAGGATGGAGCTGTGGGAGAAAAAGTATTAAAATTGAGAATATAAGGTTGTGGTAAGATTTACCAATAGGAGCGAAGTGTGTATTTATAGAGAGAAGGAATAGTGGTGAAACATAGGTCAAGTGTGTTCAAAGAATTGGTTGGGACGATCCGGATGTGTGTGGGTTCTTTATTAGTTGCTCCGTTTAGAATGCTAAATGATTCGGCATCCTCCCACCTAAATCAGTATGAGAGGAAACCCAACCATTCAGTGTTGTGTACATGAAATCCCCTAAAAAGAGGGCCTCAGTATTTGGATGAGAGATTAACAGTCTCGTGAGAGTTAGTAAGGATTCAAAAAAGGCGTGAAAATCTGTTCTGTTAGGAGAAAGTAGCAGAAGCACATGATTATTGGTAGTAGAAGGAAGAAAGATTTTTAAGCCAACAGAACATCGAAGTTAAGATTTCGAAGATTCTCGAGCGTGTTAACGGGAGTGTTTATGTAACATAGGCACATACTCCACCCTTTAGACGGAATTATGAAATAAGTTATAGTTGGACATATTAAACGAGTTAGAGAATGAATTCCTAGCCATCTGGGTCTCAGACAGGAGCAAAAGGTTAGGATTAGAGTTAGAGAGGTGGTATTCCACGGATGCAGAGTTAGATTGCAAGCCACGGATGTTGGCAAAGACGAGAGTAAGCCCGCGCCGGTGCAAATCTGCCATCTTGCATGCTCACACAATATATATATATATACTATATAAGTATATATATATATATTATTAGATATATATATATATATATATATATATATATAATATATATATATATATATATATAATAGATATAATATATATATAATTTACTTATATTATATACTTATTATATTATATTATAAATATAATATATATATATATATATATATAATATATATAATATAATATTATATATATATATATATATATATATATATATATATATATATATATATGTATGTGGAGACCAAGTGACGAGGGCATGAATAATTACGGTCACTTGACCTCCAGACGAAAAAGTAATTAGTATTTCAAAATTTTTATAAAATAATTTAGAACAGTGAGAAAAGTAAAAAATAAATTTGTAATAATTCTAGAGGAGATATGTAAAAGAGCCAATCAAACTTTCATTCTACTGGCAGGGTGCAGGAAAGAGGGACCATCGACTTGCTCCCAATGCTCCTGGTTTGTGTCCAATTAGAGAATAGATCACTTATACGAGTAGTAAGAGGGAAGAATGAAAAAGAATTAAAAGGATAGGTTTATTTACACATACATACTATCAAAAGTAGTAGAGTTAAAGTTAATGTACATTCATCATGTATCCGGGAAACTAGGGGGATAGCTTTAACCTTATTTACTTATATCTAATTATAATTGTAATTATAAATAAATGAATTAAATAAAAATGGTTACGGGGTGGGAACCCACAACTGGTAACTAAATTGTTATAACTAATGTCAGAAGAACTGACTTTAATATTAATGATTCTGGGAATTTATCCAGACTATTAATGGGTCTGGGAAGTTATCCAGACTTGATTAATGGGTCTGGGAAGTTATCCAGACTTAAGAGATTTTTAACTATTATGATTAATCTTGTGAGGTCTATAATGAAGACTCAAAACAAAGATAAATACTTCTGGAGAGTTGACCAAAAACAAAACTAGTCTTGATCCAAGAAAAAAGACTGAAGTCTTAAAAATAAGACTGAAAAATAAGACCCTGTAAAAATGATTACAGGAATTAGCTTTAGAAAGTTAAAAAGTTAGATATTGGATATTGGAGTTATTTAAACCTGTCTAGCCACTATATGCTCGAAAGAATTAAACGTAACATGATATCTATGACTAATACACAAGTGGGAAGTTCGTTAAGAAACTATGATGCAACCCCTACTTTTTTCGCTTGAAGAAAGTTAGTCAATGAGAGTGCAAGAAAAACCCATCATAATGAGAGACAGACAAGCTCAAAAAGAATAACAACAACCGGGAAGGTACGACAGATCTTGAGGTAAGCTCCTAAAAGTCTAACAAGAAGCGGAAATCGAGTAGTAGGACGCTACTCTCTAGTATATAAAATATATATAAGACACATAGCATTAAATTAGGACCTAACAAACAATGTATACAATAATGATGACTACCTATAGTGATAAGTGATTCTCCATACTTCGATAGAGTATCAAAATCAGAAACTGAATTGAATCTTAATGGGTATACACACCAGAAACCAACACAAGACACAAAAACCTAGAGAACTCAAATAACTCACATATGAATATTTGTAAGATATAGAAACAAAAACTTCATTAAGACTTTGATAAAGACTTATTTAAAACTACAGTATTAATTAACCAAAGTTATAATTAAAGATCTATACAAAATTAATGACTACAAAATAGGAAAAGTCTACTGTAACAATGAACTAGTTCTATATAATATAATCCATAATCAACATCAAAACAGGAGTAAAAGACTAATCAACAAAACAAAAAATACTTTATTCACATAAAAAAGTTCTTAACATAAAAAGTAGAAAGGATACCTCCACTATAATATCTAAATGATTACCAATACAGAAAATCAAGATCTTATATACTATCCATCTTGATAACACTTAACGAACTAAAAATATACATAACCTACTAATACATAGCAATTCCCTAATTTAACAGGACTTAACAATTTCAAAACACACTAAAAATACCGTAAGCACTCAAACAACTACATATATAGCAAAGGAATCGATACATAAACAGCAAGCATAAACAATCGTAGCATATTTCTCCAGGAAACACACAAAGATTAGAGAAATAGAAGATAAATTTAATAGGTAGGCAGAAAGAGGCTATCAAAGATTTAAAACACACACCACAACACACAACAAAATACACACACTATGACGTCGCGTAAATTCAAAATATCGACAACGTAAGATTCACTAACTTAGTAAGCTTATACACATAAAAAATAATAAAAAAAATTAATTGAGAATAGGACTACAAACAGGAACAAAGAGTAATTAAAGAAAACACGCTAAGAAATTATCAAGAAAGCATAAGAGCTTTATAGGAGAAAGCGGATGGGAAATAAACAACAACCATTGTAATTTGGAACATATCGCATATAATAAAGACTAACTATATCAAATATACATTATCATCGACACGCAAATACTCAGACTAGATCCAGAAATATTTATACATTAGAATCATAACATAACATTAATCATTGTCTTCAATAACAATATCATCTATATATAAACTATAAATTCAGAAATACTATTTGATTGTCAACCAATAAATACCTCTACTTAATATTCCACGACATCCCCAACACAGTAACATTGGGAACATCTTCGGAGGAACATTTCTATCTACATTAGATAACACGAGGCAATAGCACTCACACAAACCTCTTAAAATTAACTACAAAACACCACAACCCAACCCACCAACCATAGAACGTAGTCACACCACTTAAATTAAACTTAGCCATAAAAGCATATAACCCACCCCACAGGATGTCTTCGGCCACACTTGCTATTTTGAGATATAGAATCGGTAAACACGATCGGGCCTCGACTGCAATAGCATTGGTATCCAGCGACATCATTGAAATGTGAAACTGACCTCCTCCTACTCTCTTGCAACATCGTCATAAACCATGACCATGAGTCAAGGTTTCGGAGGAAATATATGTTTGGGCCTATAAGGTTGCAAATAATGCTCGAATTTACATACTATATATTTTAATCTGTGTATATATATAATATATATATATATAATATATATATAAGTAATATATATATATATTATTATATATATATATATTATATTATATATATATATATATATCCGTACTAGGTCAAGGAAGCCTAGAGGCTGAAGTAGTTACTCCTATAGAGCATTACCCTAGTATTTCAGGGATGTTTGAATTTAATATAGAAAGAGTACAACGCAGTTTTTTACGTTTTCAGGTTTAAGGGATTGATAATTAAAGGAATTTTTTGACCATGGTTGATGTGAGACTGACTTATATCTTTGACAATAGTCTCGAAATGGTTGCCAAGTCTTTTAATTAGTCTTCTCAATGTTAAATCGGGAAGTAAATGATTTTCTTTTAGGGCTGTCGCTCCCAATACTACTGGGGCTAGCATCATTTCTCCGGGTATGATTATGAAATTGATAGGTGTAGTGGAGAAATCACTATCAAAGAAATGTAATGGAATGTCTATGTATGAATCCACGGAAACCGTGTGATCATGTGTTAAGTCCGCTGATGGCTTTATTCAAATGTCCTTGGAAAGGTTTTAATAAGATGTTCAAATGTTGGGGAATGGCCCTCATAGCTAACCAAAGCTATACTGGGCACCAGTGTCACAATAGCAATTTTAAATTGGAAGGCTATTTTTTTTCAAAGCTACGGATATTGTTACTGGTTTGTGGTGAAACGTGTACAATTGACGTTACAGTGCGTACATGACTGTGTAATTCTTTGGTAGTTTCAGTTAAAGTTACAGGAAGTGCTGTGTGTATTTCAGTGTTTCTGTAGTCAGAATTTAAAGAAGAAGACGTTTCTTTGGGTAGTGAATTGTAAGTGAATGATTCCATATTCATGAATGGAAAACAGAATGAAAAATCGGTGTTGGACTTTTTCTCCATAGGTGGATTACTTACAACAGGTGAACTTAACGTTGTTAAAAAAGGGCTATATGTTTTTGGTAAACAAAGATTAGGTAAGTTAGGATTAGGTACACAAGAGTTTGGTAAATTAGTATTAGTTACGCAAGGGTCAGGTAAATTAGCATTAGGTAAACAAGAGTTAGGTACATTAGTGTTAGGTACACAAGGGTTAGGTAAATTAGTATTAGGTAAACCTTGGTTAGGTACATTAGTATTAGGTAAATAATTTTTAGGCAAATTGGTATTAGTATCCTGATAATGTGAATGACTAGGGGACAACAGACTCTTGTTCCGTGGACGTGGACTTTGTTCCATTTTGGAAAGAGATTTTCCGTAATATACATTTTGAGAAGTATGTTCAGGGGAAGACTTAGGAGTATGAGTATTTGGAGAGTTTGGCAGCGTTTGTTGAGATGGAGGGTGTTGAGTACACTTCATCCCCGGGTGAGGACCTCCGCAAAAGGGACAAACAGCCTTGCGAACTTTCTGTGGGAGAGATGTTGGAACTGATTTACGTGTTCTGCAGTCAGCTATTACGTGACCTTTCTTTTTGCAGTAGCTACAAATTTCCAAATATTTGTAGCATTCACGTATCTGATGACCGATTTTATTACAAAAATCACAAACGAGAGTCGTACGATCAACAGAATCTTGGTTAGGTCTTTTAGGAGTAAAAGCTCGATTATTTTCATGTGGGGAATTTTTATGAGGAAGATCGCGAAAAGGGTGACGACCACCGCGATTGTCTAAGGAAGAATTGTGATATGTTATGTTCTTAGAAGAATGTGACTTTTTAGAAGAATTATGAGTGAAAACCTTAGAAGGGTAATTAGTATTTTGTGTGTTCTTTATTGAATGTTCTGTGTTCTGTGGATATATGAATGGGAGATTTGAAAAATCTTTGTTATGGGTGTCTAGGAACTCAGCATACCCCACGATATCTGACCAAGGAGTACGCCAATTTTTATTGAGTTCATACATTTTTATGTACTCTCTAACACCTTGTTCTATGTTTGTAGGAAGGCTACATAAAAATGCAGTTCGGAGAGATTTGTGTCCACTCATGTCTAGACCATGATGAGCATGACTAGCCAGACGTTCTAGTCTGTAGGCAAACAAACGAACACTCTCATTTTTGTAACGGCGGGCAGAGTGAAATGTATGAAATAGGGATTCCTTCCTTTTTCTCTCCTCCTCCTCATACCATTGGATGAGGGTCTCTCGAACAGAGAAATAATCTCTATCATCCTTGGTGACAAGACGATAGACATTAAGGAAGTGACCGTCAAGTTGTCTGCCGAGTAAATTCAACCATTTATGATAGGCTTTGGGAAAATGAAGTTGGCAGTAAGCTTCAAAATCCGCTAAATAAGTTAAGAAATTTGTACCATTATCTAGTGTATATGTACCAGGGTCTACCCCTTTAAGATTATGTGAATTCTTGAGTAAGGAATTCAAGTGTAAGATGGCTTCTTCCATCCTATCAATTTTTTGTTTTATGATGGGACCTGAGTACATATCTGTGTTTGTTTTTGATCTTGAGTAAGAATTTCTGTGCAATGGGAAATTATGCTTAGTGTTACGTGGGTACGACTTTGATTTATGCGGCATGTGTGGAGGATTTGAACGATGTGAATCCTCAAAATTTGTAATTAAATTGTATGAAGAATTGTGTGATGGGTGAAGACCATGTAATGTCTGTGAATGTTGTGATGGGTGAGGACCAATTTGGGAATCAATCAATACCTTTGGGATACCTAGTCAAAGCTATGGCCTGTTCATGGTCAGCAGGTCTTTGAAAATTATGGTTAAAGGTGAGCAAATCCCTATCTGAATCTAAAAGAGTAGTTTCCTCATGAATGGGAAAATCAATTAAATTAGTGGTAGGGATCTCTGGAGACTCAGACTCAGTGGATGCATCTGAGTGATCAACCATTTTGTAGTCACTACGGGGATCGTTTTTTTCAGTCATTTTTTATAAATTGGAGTTTATAGTTTTAATACAGCAACTATAAAACAATTAAGTATTTTAAATTGCCTTTAGGTCTAATGTTATAGTTTTAATAGACAACTATAAAGCAATTAAGTATTTTAAATTGCTTTTAGTTTTAATGTTATAGTTTTAATGCAATTGTCAAGGAATTCTTTAATACAATTTCTTTCAACCTCATTCACTCTTAAGAAAGAAGAATACTCATATATAACTTTAAAGAATATTAAGACAGTCAGGGAGAATTATGAGAATAATGTCTTTTAATTACTGTTTTGTGAGGTTGACAATGAGTGGCGAAGTGATCTAGAATCACAATCCAGTGGCAAGGCAAGAGCACCGAACAAGACAGATGGTCCCTGTTCGGGCGCCACTTTTTATTTTCTTGTATTTATGTAGTGGAGACCAAGTGACGAGGGCATGAATAATTACGGTCACTTGACCTCCAGACGAAAAAGTAATTAGTATTATCAAAATTTTTATAAAATAATTTAGAACAGTGAGAAAAGTAAAAATAAATTATGTAATAATATCTACCTGGAGGAGATATGTAAAAGAGCCAAGCTTTACTCTACTGGCAGGGTGCAGGAAGGAGGGACCATCGCTTGCTCCCAATGCTCCTGGTTTGTGTCCAAGTAAAGAATAGATCACTTTTTAAATTAGGTAGAAGAGGAGAATGAAAAAGAAGTAAAAGATAGGTTTATTTACACATACATACTATCAAAAGTAGTAGAGTTAACAGTTAATATACATTCATCATGTATCCGGGAAACTATAACCTTATTTACTTATATCTAATTATAATTGTAATTATAAATAAATGAATTAAATACAAATGGTTACGGGGGTGGGAACTCACAACTGGTAACTAAATTGTTATAACTAATGTCAGAAGAACTGACTTTAATATTAATGATTCTGGGAATTTATCCAGACTATTAATGGGTCTGGGAAGTTATCCAGACTTGATTAATGGGTCTGGGGAGTTATCCAGACTTAAGAGATTTTTAACTATTATGATTAATCTTGTGAGATCTATAATGAAGACTCAAAACAAAGATAAATACTTCTGGAGAGTTGACCAAAAACAAAACTAGTCTTGATCCAAAAACAAAAACTTCAGATCCAAAAATAAGACTGAAAAATAAGACCCTGTAAAAATGATTACAGGAATTAGCTTTAGAAAGTTAAAAAGTTAAGATATTGAGATATTGAAGTTATTTAAACATGTACCATTAATTGAAGAATTAAAGTAAGATACTATGCTATTAAATAAAGAGAGAGATCTTACCCTAACGATAAGAACGTTGTCAATGAGGGGTCTTATTTAATGACGAGACTAGTCAAAGAATCCGGGAGGTGACGAGTCTTGGGTAAGTATTGTAACAAAGGGAATGAGAGTGAGTAATTTCCTGTATTACATATTTAGTAGATTAATTAGGATTACAAAACCATGTTACATACCTGTGATCCTAATGTGTAAGTGTTTCCTAACTTCGTAGGTACATCAGTGATTTATGGTATATGGAATTAATCTCATTGATACTTTGGTAGTATGCTATCATTAAGCTTTGATAAGCTTTTAAAACTACGTATTATTAAAGTTATAATTAAGATTATAAATTATGAATACATGGGGATGTCTACTGTAAATAGAAAAACTGTTTTAATTATCCATATAAAATCCAAGGGTAAAGACTAAATAAAACAAAAATAATTTATTCATACAGTTTTAACCTTAATAAGTAGAGTACTCACTTATTCTAATATATAGAATGTTTTCCATCTTGAAACCACTTTGG
This sequence comes from Trachelipus rathkii, assembly GCA_015478945.1. Lineage (NCBI taxonomy): Eukaryota > Metazoa > Arthropoda > Malacostraca > Isopoda > Trachelipodidae > Trachelipus > Trachelipus rathkii. The sequence goes on from JABUQX010072534.1 coordinate 10,061, forward strand.
AACTAACTTATACTACACATGATGTGTGAATTTAAATCCAATAATTAACACCACAAATATATATATATATATATATATATATATATATATATATATATATATATATATATATATATATATATATATATATATATATATATATATATATATATATATTTATCGAAATATATATTATTTCTGGTTGAAACTTGGTACAATAATAGTTTGGGACATGAATAAGAAAAATAAGGTGTAAAAATTTGACAAAATGAAGTGGGGGGCTCCAGCTCCTAACCCCATTTTTAGGGGTTATAGGTAACCCAGGGGTCTCAAACTTGAGACTTTTACTATTTATTATTAAATGAATTAATATTGTGAATTTCAAGGGCATAGCCCAATTATAAAGGGTACTTTACTCCTATGAGCCTTTATCAGAGTACGGTATTGTATTTTGAGAATTTTTTGGTTCAAAATGATACCGACTCACAAAGTAATTTTCTATTAATAAATTTTAATTTTTATATGAAAATGATTATTAAGATTATTATTTACAAAATTTTAAGAGGAAATCGCGATGACTAATGCATTCACAATTCCCTCGATCACGATCACAAGTCAACCACTCGCGAATTCAGTCATCAAAACCCAAAAGGAAAACTGGCCACAAGTGGCAAATGAAGTAATTTAAAATAAATTACGACAAAATGTTATACCATTTGATTCTGCGTACAACAATAGGTGTTTTTTGGTTCCTTAACATTTAAACCTAAGTCATCCGCTTTCATGGAATGTCACCTCAAATACTTTTAACGGCCGCCATTTTTAAATTTTATAGTAAATTCGATACTTTTTCGTCTGTCATGAGTACTATTAATACCAACAGCAATTCATTCCAAATGATAGGTTGTAACCTAATTGGTTTTTGTGATAAAAATATTTAGTAAAATTTTAACAATCCTTATATATATATATATATATATATATATATATATATATATATATATATTATATATATATATATATATAGTATATATATATATATAATATATATATATATATATATATATATATATATATATATATATATATATATATATGTTATATATATATACAGTAAATTAAGTAAATTTTAAATCGTGCTTTTGTATTTTTCAAAAGTCCTATAGGTTTGAACCCTACTCCTTTTTGATAAAGAGTGTTAAAAGTAAGCACTTCTCAACCACGATATGAAACCTGCTAGTCCTCTGAAAGCTTTGTTTCCAAGAGGAGTGAAGGCATGTCATTGACATCTAACCTCCAGACAGGTCTCCCGCCTACACTGGGGTCAGGAGGCAAACACTTGGGTAAATTTTATTTGGGAGCTAAATAGTGCTATGCAAATTGGCACTCCTAAATCGTGCTTTTGTATTTTTCAAAGTCCCATATGTTAAGAGTGTTATTTGGGTCTCAGCCAATTTTTCTGAAAGCTTTGCCTCAAAGCAGGGAGGAAGGTGATGTCTAATTCATCGATTGCATAAACGATTTCCGTAGATGCCCAACACTTGGGCAATTTTATTGGGAGTTGTAGCAAACTACCATAACATAATATCGTGCTAAAATTTGTCTTTTTACAAAAGTCCCTAAGTGGATTTCCTTTGGATGCTATGCCTAATAAGGGCTGAGAGGTAACACTCTTGGCATAACATCCAAAAGGGTAAGGGTTCAAACCCACTCTGGAACTTTTGAAAAATAAAAATAAAAGCACGATTTAAGTGCCAATTTACTGTATACCTATTTAGCTCCCGAATAAAATTTACCCAAGTGTTGCCTCTGACCCGAGTGTAGGCGGGGAGACCTGTCTGGAGGTGATGTCACCGACATGCCTTCACTCCTTGCCAGCTCAGAGGAACCTGGCAGGTTTCCTTTTAGCCTATCGTGGTTGAGAGGTAACACACTTGGCATAACATCCAAAAGGGTAAGGGTTCAAACCATCTCTGGAACTTTTGAAAAAAAAAAAAAAATATATATATATATATATATATATATATATATATATATATATATATATATATATATATATACTTACTTACTTCTGCCTCTGGCCCACCTTAATTGGAGGGCCACACTGCCTCCAGAAAGCCGGCTGTGCCGCCACTGGGCGGTTCCACAGGTTAAGAGAAGATATAGAGAAATCGGCGCGGGGGGCGTCGAGAGCAGGCATCTCAGAAGGAGGTGCTCTATTATGTCTTGGGCATTGTGACATCTGGTGGGGGAGGTGACATTGCCTAGTTTGAATCTATATTTATATTGGTATGAGTTTAGGGTGGTGACCTGGATCTGCTCCGGGCAAGGTCGATTTGGCCTCTTCTGGAGCGTTTCTTCCCTAGGGGAAGGTTTTGGGGAGGGGGTGTTTAGTAAATTGTTATTTGGCGGTTTTGAAGGTATGTGTTGGTTAGATGTATGGATATGCGTAATCCATGACCTATTGAGAGGGGGAGGGAGACTATACAGGTGCTTGTAATAGAATCTGAGCTGTGAATAGTGGGTAGTGGCGCATCGAAAACGCGAAAGCAGCCACGATAAATGCGAAAACGGTTAAACACCCAATCCAATGAACGAAGCAATAAC
>JABUQX010072535.1:2500-10000 GCA_015478945.1 Trachelipus rathkii
TAGGCGCAAAGGCGCATAGGCGCAACAATTTTTAAAAAGGCGGACTAAGCAAAGGCGCACAGCCAATTCTCTGCGCCTATAGCCGCGCCTATGAACAGAAAGAACAAAGCATTTTTTTTTACCCTTAAAAGTTAGAACTTAGAAGCGTGGCAAACTTGTATCATTCTAAAAACCAGTGTAAACCCATATATTATATATATATATAGTATATATATATATATATATATATATATATATTATAGTTATATATATTATTATTGTTATATTATTATTATATTGTTATTATTATTATTATAGCATATATATAAATAGATTAAAGTTTTTTAGTATTATTATTAAAAAGTACTAGAATAAGTTTATATTATTATTATTATTATTATTACATATATATTTATATATATATATATATGTATTATTATTATTTTATTATTATTATTATATATATATATATATATATATATATATATATATATATATATATATATATATATATATCTATATTTTATATATATATATATATATATATATATATATATATATATATATATATATATATACATCTATTATATATATATATATATATATATATATATATATATATAACTAGTTCAGTAGTTCTTAACTACAAATAAATTGGCAACTATGGCTCTAAAAATTTTCAACTTCTTCAGCGCGCGTGTGCTGAACCTCCTGGGGGAAAACATGGACCACAAGGACATGGAGGAGGAAGAGGACGTGTAGATATTAGTTTACGGTGTTTTAATTACAAAAAATTAATAATGTTTTCCTTATAAAAGCATGCTTTTTATTATCGCACTAAAGTTTACTTTGCAAATAAATTTAGCAAACAGCCACCGGCCGGCGAAAAGCCGCAGGCGCAAAGGCGAATAGGCGCTGATGTGACAAAAATATAGGCGCATAGGCGCTAGGCGCACTAGGTCCGGCGGCATAGGCGCAGGCGCACTCAAAAAAATTATAGGCGCGCCCAGCTCTGCTTATTTGTTTATTTATTTTACTATTTATTGAATTTATAAAATATGATCCATGGCGAATGTGTCTCGAATATCGATCTAAAACTTTGACACATCTGCTATTCAAATCATCCAAAATGTGTATTTAAGAAACAATATTGTGTAAAAGTTTTCATTTCTATTATTTGAAGTTCCTGTGTGGACTGTATTGTAATATACTAAAAAATTAAAGAATTTAGGAGTAACTATTTTAAATCCAACAATAACCAATGCAATATTTCAAGAGTTAACCAACAAGTAGATATATATATATATATATATATATATATATATATATATATATATATATATATATATATATATATATTATTATATATATATATATATATATATATGTATATATATATATATATATATATATAATATATATATATATATATATATATATATATATATATATATATATATATATATATATATATATATATATATATATATATATATATATATATCTACGGCAAGCACTATATATACCGTAGCATTTATATATATCTATATAGATAGTATATATATATATATATATATATATATATATATATATATATATATATATATATATATATATATATATATATATATATATATATATGACACTCTTTCGTAAATTCGTGAGCAACATATTAAATACACATGAAAAACTGGTTCCCCTTAAATTTTAAATATATTCATTTAGTCATCCGAAATTCTTGAAGAAAAATTTTTTATTAACATTTTATTAACTTTTCAAAATCGTACATATAATTTATATAATAATTTAAACGTTTGTAATATTAAAATTTTAGTCGTGTCCAGGGATTCATTGTCTCAACAATCCCGTGAACAATTGATTTGACATCCCAACGATGGCTAAAAAATCGTTTCATTCTCAACCATGGTTGTTGTTTTTTTTTCAACAAAAAAGTAATTAAAAAGCTCTCTAAATGAAAGCATATAGCTAATAGATTCTAATTATATATTAAGATAGTAAATAAATAGGAAGAAAATATGTTCCAGTCTTTAACCAGTAGAGTTGGTGCAAGATTGAGCATAGCAGTTATGTCTGGATCATAGAATAGAGCGGAGAATGGATGAGACTCTCTGAAATATGAGTCGTAGGAACTCTCTCCTCAAAGATGGAGGTACATGACTGGAAAATTCAAAAAAACAATGTAAATTGTAATAACAATAGAATAAGGAGAGTGATGCAACAGTTCGACGGCTAGAAAGATTGGAGAGAGTTAGTTAGAATAGGAGAGTTAAGGAGTCGACAAGCCCTAGACTACACTTTATCAAGGAGAGCAACATGTGTGCGTGGAACCACTCCAGATATGTGATTCATACTGTAAGAAGGGCAAACAAAGCCTATATGTTGAGCTAGCAACTGGGATGGTGAGAAGAAGTTCAGAAGGCGTCTCGGAACACCAATTTCTTTGAAACTTGGTAGAAAGGCCATAATGTGATCATTCTAATAAAGATCACATGGAAATAAAATATCAAGAATATTAAGAACAGAAGAAGGTTAGATTTGTGTTTTCAAAGAAGATATTACAGTTGTGTGAAAGATTATGTCAAGTAGATAGATGAAGAAACCGAGTTATTGAGGCATTGAAAACAAGCATGTCTTCTTTTACACAACTATAGGTAAGAGGAAAGATCAGAAGTCTGTTGCTTCAAGGTTATTCTCTTATCATCATTTATTTGTTGTTAAATGAGGCCTCTTATCAGCCTAAGAGTGGGGAGGAGACAGAGAAACAGATAGATCATTGATACAAAATAAAAAAAATGTTTGGGGTAGAACAAAATTTTGAAGAATGCCATTATGGATACATTTAAAGGATAAATGGTGGCTATCTATAAAGCAGCCATATAACGACTGGAATGAAAGTCAAGAGAAGGTTACAAAGAGAAGGATAAATACCGAAAGTGGGAAGCTTAGATATTAAAAAGCTTTGTGCTAGAATTTATCTAAAGCCTTCTATGTCTAGCGCCACAGAAAAAGATTCACCGAAAAGCGGAAAAGCAGAGAATCAAGAGTAGGAGAGAAAGGAAAGAAGATCACCACCCGAGCGCTCCTTACAGAAGCCATACTGCCAATCAGAGATAAGATTAGAAAATTTAAGATGTTAATAAATCTTCTAGATAAGAATAGATTCGAAAACTTTAGGAAGAACAGAGGTTAAAGAGATTGGACGATAGTTAGATTGTTGACTGGAGTCAAGGTTCTTCAGAACTTGCTGAATGAATTTATCCTTTCAGCAGGAAGGAAAGGTTAAAGTTTTTAGGCAGTGATGAACCAGGTTACCAAAGCAGAATGCAAGCTCAGAAGCACAAGTTTTGAAGACCACTCGAGGGATAACTTCAACACTCCAGACCTTCTTAGTCTTAAGCTCAGAGAATGCAGAAATAACATTTTAATGAGTTGAAATGAGGCGGAGAGGAGGAATAGCTCTGAAACCGTCTAGAGTGGAATTAGAGGGGAAAAGTGTCAGCAAACAAGTAATACTGACAGAGATACAAGAGGAGGGAGGGAGAATGAAGCCAACTTCGAGTTGACATTTAAAAACTGCAAAACGTTAGCAAGAATGTGAGGTAGAAAAACCAGAAAGATTGTTGCAAGTTCTACGAAGAAAAGTTTTTAGAGTCTCGAAGAGCTGATTTTTTGCCAATCCGGGATGAAATGTATTAAAGCACGAGTTTCTGGATTTGAAGACAACGATAATTTCTGAATAAACCAAGATTTATCAGTATTAGTTCAAGGGATAGAGAATGGAAAGTATGCATCCACATTATATATATATATATATATATATATATATATATATATATATATATATATATATATATATATATATATATATATATATATATATATATATATATATATATATATATATATATATATATAATTGAAAATAATCCCAAATATGTTTAGGAGAAAAGTGAAAAAATGTCTGTGATTAAAATTAAATTGTCGTTAAAACTAAATTTTGGCTCAAAACTTAGAACATTAATATAGGTGATATAAACACTGCATAATAAAAAATTAAAATATTGATTTTAAAGGTAAAAAACATAAAAAAAAACATGGTTTTTATGGGGTTTTATGAAAAAAAAAAATTTTTGTTTAAAAACATGCATTTTTCCGACCGTTTCCAACAAAGTCACAGCAAATCGTAGGGACTCGTCAGTGTCACTTTTGTAATATATATAGTTATATATATATATATATATATATATATATATATATATATATATATATATATATATATATATATATATATATATATATATATATATAGTTATATATATATATATTAGTATCTCTATTATGATTATTAAATATAATTATATTGTAATTAATATTTTTAATATAAACAATAAAAATTTAGTTTGAGAAAACTTTTGTCAATAAAAATGAATAATCGACATGATTACAAACAAAGAGCCAAAGAGAGTTTGATATGTAAATGACTCTTTACGCACTCGCATCATTCTTACCAAAATAAATCAATACACATAAATAAAAGAAAGAAAATAAAGAATAGGCGTAAAATAATAAATGTACCAAATAAAAATAAAGAGCTTCCAGGTTTCAAAATAAATATATATATCCCATTTACTTAGCCCGCACAATTCAATTATTTTATCCTCAATTTACTACATTGTATTACCATTATATGCACGCATTCATTTTTCATCAACCAGCTTTATATATACATATATATATATATTACATATATATATATATATTATATATATATATATATTATATATATATATGTTATATATATATATATATATATATATATATATATATATATATATATATATATATATATATATAAATATATATATATATATATTAGTTATATATATATATATATTATTATTATTACATATATATATTATTATTATTATATACATATATATTATTATTATATTATATATATATTATTATTATATATATTATATATATATATATATATATATATTATATATATATATATATATATTATTATTGATTTATTATATATATACATATATATATATATATATTATATAAATAACATATATATATATATATTATTATATATATATTATATATATATATATATATTATATATTATATATTATATATATTATTATATATATTATTATTATTATATAAACATATATATATTATTATTATATATATATATTATTATATATATTATTATTATATATATATATATATATATATATACATATATATATATATTATTATATATATATTATTATTGTTAATATTATTTATATATTATATACTCCTATGTCCCATAGGTAAGTTTACTAAATATCCATTGAACGACTGATTAATGTAGCTCCCTCCGTACGTAAAAGAGCGAGTAGCTAGTTGTTTTTAGGCTACAAACACTTATCCAGATTTATAAAGTCAAACTTGCACTACATTTGCTTATGGATGAGCTGTCTGTCCTGAAGGTACAAATTCCTTGTTAACAATACCACGTCTGTCGAAAAAAAAATTAATCAGTGTTTCACTTTGGGCTTGCTCATACGTACTTTCTTCGGACTAGGAGAATTTTTTGTGTGCCATCCCGCACTTTGCCGTTTGGTTTCAGGATCATACTCAAAAACCCATGATACATCGCCTATTATAACTTTACCCCAAAAAATTGTGCTCCATTTCGTGTCTTTCAAGTAAATCTTGACAAATTTTGGCCATGTTCGCTTTCTGCTCCACAGACAAGTCTTTTGGCATTAGCTTTGCACAAATTTTTCGCAAGTGCAAATTGTTCGTTAAAATTCTATGAACTGCATTTTTATCCAAACCAATTTCTTCTGCAATCACTCTGACACTGAACCGGCGGTCTCTCTCCATCTCAGTTCTAACAACATCCACATATTCATCGTTTGTTGACGAGATTGGTGTTCCTCAACGAGGGTCGTCTTCAACATTCTCTCTACCCTCTTTGAAAGCTTTGTGTCACTTAAAAACCATAGTTCTCGATAGAGTGGCATCCCCATAAGCTTCGTTTAAAGAAGCAAATGTCTCAGTGGCAGACGTTACGTTTCACACAGAATTTTATAGCTTACCGTTGTTCAATATTTACCTGCATCGCAAAAACGTAACGAGGATAGAAAACACTCTCATACACAAAAAAAATGTAATGCCAAAACGTAACGAGGTTAGAGCACACGCTCATTCATAAGCAAATGTAGTGCAAGTTTGACTTTATAAATCTGGTTAAAACTGGTATGGATTTGTAGCCTAGGTAACTAGCTGCTCGCTCGTATACGTCACGGAGTGGCTACATTAATCAGACGTTCAATGGATATTTAGTAAACTTACCTATGGGACATATGAAGTATATATAAATATATATATATATTTATATATATATATATATATATATATATATATATATATATATATATATATATGTTATATAAAAATATATATATATATATATATATATATATATATATATATATATATATATATATATATATATATATATATATATATATATATATATATATATATATATATAAGCTAGATAACAGATCAAAAAATAGATAAATATATAATAGTAATACAATGTAAATAAAGTAAGGAATAAAATAATTAATTAAACAAATATTTGAACTAAATAAATAAGGATATATAAAATAATCATTTCTTGTCGTTTATTTATTTTGAAACTTTTGGAAGCAAACTTTATTTTTTATTTAATTTTTTTATTTATTTTTTCTATTTTTATTTTTTTTTTAATTATTTTTTTTCTTCTTTTTATTTATATTGTATTGAGGTGTTTGTTTTTAATTTAAAGAATGAATTATATATAGCAGGGAAGTTAAATAAAGAATTCGTGAAACACGCTAAATTATTTCTATCAAATCTTTCTCTTTTAATTTTATTTAGTATCTTTTTGTTTTGTATTCGTATGTATTATAAAGTGATTGATTCATTTTTTTTTATTGTTAAAAGTTTCTCGATTTTAGATTTTTTATTGTTTATATTTATGTTTGATTAAAAATAGAACTAATTTGCACTTAAAGCTGATAGTGAATAATCATAATAGGATTATATATATATATATATATATATATATAATGTTATATATATATATATATATATATATATATATATATATATATATATATATATATATATATATATATATATATATATATATATATATTTTAATGTGTTAAAGCGTTTTATAAGCGGCTACTCTTCCCTTTTTAGTTTCAATTTTGCATAATCTTTTATATTTATTATGTAATAATTTCATTTATTTGTCCAACTTTCGCAAAAAAAATAAGAAAATATTATCGTAACATTGTAAAATTTGCAAAAATAGATCGTTTCTATAATTCAACTCGTGCTGAGCACGAGTAGCACGAGTATCACGAGTGCAGGAGTCACCTCATATATATATATATAAGTAGTATATATATATATATATATATATATATATATATATAT
>JABUQX010072535.1:12500-15000 GCA_015478945.1 Trachelipus rathkii
ACATCTACCAACGATTTAATTGCGCCAGCCACCTTAGTGCCATTCACAACTTTCCTACTACACTCTGCATCATCCGCTCCCTTTTCATTCAACATATATCCTAAATATTTAAATTCAGACACCGTTTCCAGCTATTCACCATCTAACATAACTTCACACCGAGGACTGTCCTCAATCACAACCATAACCTTACTCTTATCTACTTTTAACCCCTCCTTTTACACACCCTTCCAAATCTCTCAACCAGTCCTCTCAAACTCTCTTCAGATTCGCCACACAAAACCAAATCATCCTCATATAATAGGTAGGGAACCCTCCACTCTCTTCCATTCTCCATCATTCTAACACTATCCCTTGTCACCCCTACCTCTAATTCTTTCATAACCTCATTCATATACAGATTGGATCGTCAAGGAGACATAGCACACATCCCTGTCTCTCTCAGCTATTAATATTAAACAAATCACTTTCGACTCTTTTTTTTTTTTTTTTTTTTTTTACAGTTGTCCCTATTCAGGGAGGGGGTGTTGCACACCAAAGTTTCATCCGCTAGCGCAAATTACGCAGATGAGCATAGACGCAGGCTTTAAAGTGAGGGAGATTAAATTCAGCAGGAAACACAGAAAATGGAAGAGAATTCCACAGAACAGAGGTGGCAGGAAAGAAGGAAGCACCGCAGCGAACTAGCCTGGAGTTACCAAGATCCACACAAAACTCGTGCGCAGACACAGCACCCCTTGTGCTACGAGGGCGTCGTAAAGGTGGTGGTACGCGAGTGGTAAGTTCCCTAGAACACCTGCCGCTGCGGTACCTATAGAAAAGAGATAAAGCTCCAACATCGCGCCGCAAAGATAGAGGGTCAAGAAGTGTTTCAAAGGACAAGCCGAGGTTTTGGCTTTTGACTCGACCTTGTCCAAAAGCCGGGTGAGACCAGAGCCCTCCCAGATATGAGAACTGTACTCCATACAAGGGCGATGAGACCCTTGTATAGCTGGAGTAACTAAGAAGAGGAAAAAAAGTCACGCAGTCTAAACAGAACTCCCAGTTTCTTTGAAGCCGCCCTAGCAACCGTGGTGATGTGAGGTTTCCAAGACATTTTTTTGTTTATGTTAAGGCCAAGGATGTTTATATTGTCAACAGGAGAGACGAGAGAACCGTCGAAAGATATAGAAAAGTTAGAAGGTGTTTTAGAGAGGGAGATTTGTAGAAGTTGAGTTTTTAAAGAATTGAATTTCACAAGGTTGAGACGACCACAATCGGAAATTCTATCCAGATCAGCGAGAATAGAATCGGAAAGATTAAGACGAGAGGCAATTCTAGAAGTAAAAGAAGGAGCAGAATTGAAATGAGTAGAAGAGTGAAGGGTCGAGTCATCGGCATATGAGTGGATAGAGTTATATGTGCAGGTGAGAAGATCATTAATAAAAAGTAAGAATAAAGTAGGAGATAAGACCGAACCCTCTTACACACGCTTCACTATCGTCTTACATACTTTTGATTCCATTCAGAAGCTTACCACCAATACCATATCACTAACACCTGCCATAGAGCTTCCCTATTAATCCTATTATACGCCTGCTGCAAATCCATAAATCCTAAATACAATTTATTCTTCTCCTCCATTATTATCCCAATCATTTGTTTTAATGTACAGATTTGATCCACACATCCTCTACCACTTCTAAACGCACCTTGTTCTTCCCCAAATTAGTCCTTCAGCCATTCGACCCACTCTTTCGACCAAAATACCAGCATATATCTTCCATACAACACTCAATAAACTAATTATCCTATAATACTTACAGGTACCTTATCCCCCTTACCCTTATATAAGGGTACTAATATTTCTCTCCTCCAATTGTCAGCAACTCTTTTTTATATATAACTCAAACAAACAAACTATCTCATCTTTTTCTATATATATATATATATATATATATATATATATATATATATATATATATATATATATATATATATATATATATATATATATATATATATATATATATATATATATATATATATATATATATATATATATATATATATATATATATATATATATATAATATGGTTTTGTGCTGTGAATCTGAAGAGAGTTTGAGAGGATTGGTAGAGATATTTGACAGAGTGTGTAAAAGGAGGAGTTTGAAAGTAAACGTAGATAAGAGTAAGGTTATGGTTGTGAGTGAGGACAGTCCTCGGTGGGAAGTTATGCTAGATGGTGAGCAGCTGGAACAAGTGACTGAGTTTAAATATTTAAGATATATGTTGGACGAAAAGGGAACGGATGATGCCGAGTGTAGTAGGAAAGTTGTGAATTGCAGGAAGGGGGCTGGTGCAATTAAATCCTTGGTGGATGTAAAGAGATTAAGTCTTGAGTGCGCTAGGGTCTTAAATGAGGGTATGTTGTTACCTGTGTTAATGTATAGTAGTGAGACTTTGGTCTGGAATAAGAGGTATGGGTGTTAGGTGTGAGAAGAATTGATAAAATGAG
>JABUQX010072535.1:17500-20000 GCA_015478945.1 Trachelipus rathkii
GATCACACTGATATATATATATATATATATTATATTATTATTATATATATATATATATATATATATATAGAGAAGTATATATATATATATATATATAATTTTATTAAAAAAACATCTATATATATATATATATATATATGTATATAGGACATCTATATAGAATATAGAATTTCAAAGGAAAACATTCAAGTACTTCCACACCCTCCATACAGCCCAGATCTAGCTCCGTGCGATTTCTACTTTCCCTAAGTTGAAAATGAAGTTGAAGGGTCATCATTTTGGGACGATGGAAACATAAAAAATACTGCTGTAACACGTGAACTAAACACACTTCAGGAAAATGACTTCCGATACTGCTATGAACAGTGGAAGAAACGTTGGAACCGCTGTGAAACCTCTCAAGGGCATACTTCGAAGGAGATAACTTGTAATTTCAGGTTAGTCCAATACATAATTAAATAAGACATCAGTACACTTACTTTTGGGCCATAACTTATATATATATATATATATTATTATTATATATATATATTATTATATTATATATATTATTACATATTATATATATATTATTATATATACATAAATCATATATATATATATATTATTATACCTATTATTATTATTATATATTATTGAATATTATATTTAGTTATATATACATATATATATATATATATTATTTTTTATCTATTATAGGTAGCTGAAATTTAAATTTATTTACTTATCTCTGTATTATATAATATATATATATATATATATATATATATAATTATACATATATATATATATATATATTATATATATATATATATTATATATATTATGCTATATATATATATATATTGCATATGTATATATATTATATTATATTATATATATTTATATATATTATACATATATATATATATTATATATACATATATATATAGTATATTTGTTTTATGTAGAAATATATATATATAATATATATATATATATATATATATATATATATATATATATATATATATATATATATATATATATATATATCTAGCGATACTGTCCAAACTGAAATTATTTACAATATTCATGAACGGCCTGATGTAGATAGACCTTAGGCTAATAGACCTCAGAAGCGATTTTGGACCAGAAACTTGAACAATGCTTTTAAAATTAGATGCGCGACGCTTAATATAGCAACGTATGGTGGAAAGGAGGAGGAGATCTTGGAGATGATGAAGGAGAGGAGGATTGATGTGATGGGAATGGCGGAGATGCAAATGAGAGGAGCAGAGAGAGGAAGAGATATTGGAAGTGTATATGTATTGATATATAAAAGGTTAGAGGAAGGAATCAGGAAGCACGGAGTGGGCTTCATAGTAGGGCCGAAGATGTCACCATTCATACAGACCATAGAAGTCATACATGAAAGACTTGTAAGATGCACTTTTAAAATCAAGGAAAAGAGATACCACTTCTACCAGGTCTATTCACCGCAACAAGGACACCCAGAAGAGGAAATGAAATAGTTCAATAAAATGATACAGGAGGAGGTGAAGTAATGAAGAAGAGAGGAGGATATATTGTTGCCGATTGGAGATTTGAATAGAAGAGTGGGGAGGAGAAGATACGAGGTGGAAAGAATGGTGGAACAGTATGGAGAGGAGATAAGGAATATTAAAGGAGAGATGTTGATAGATTTCTGTTTAAAGAAGGGAATGAAGATCATTAATGGCTTTTTCCAACAGAGGGACTCACATAGGTTCACAAGATATAGATGAAACAATATCACAGGAGAATTCGACCAGAGATCTATTATAGACTACGTAATATCGTTTGATAGTAGGCTAATAAGGCGGAATGTGAAAGTGATACTTGGAGTGTCAATGGATTGTGATCATATATTGCTGGTGACGGACATGGAGGTGAACGCAGAAAAGTGGCAGAATAAAGAAAAAAGAAAAGTGATTAAAGTGGCGCCACCGAAGGAGTGTGACAGGGAAAGAAAGGGAATATGTTGAAAAATAAGCAAGGACCTAGAACAATTAGTTGAGTAGGAGAGAGGAGGAGATACAGGAAACGTAAGAAGGGCAGAGGAGACCCCAAAGATGGTGTGAAATAGACAAGACACACGAGGTGGTGAACTGAAGAAGTGAAGGAGGAAAGAAAACAGTATTGATAAGAAGGTGGTTGAAAATAGAACTGCACAGACAAGGAATAAGTGCGTGGAGGCAAGAAATGAAGCAGAGAGAGGGAAAAGAAGAGCAAAACAGGAGGCTGCAAAGAGAGGAAGGCAGGAAAAAAAATGATGGAGATGTTGGGCCAAGAAAGATTTTTTATACTGGCAAAAGCAGTATAGAAGATCAAAGAGGAAAGTGTGCAATATTAAGGATAAGGCATGGAGAGTTTTGGTGAGATCAACAGACAAAAGGAGATGGAAGAGAATACTTCAGAGAGTTGTTAAATGTGAACGAGCAGGTGAAGGAGGGGGAGGAGTGATAGTTGAAGGAGCGGA
>JABUQX010072535.1:40000-42500 GCA_015478945.1 Trachelipus rathkii
GGAACTTGTGGGAATGCCCATAACAGGAAACTACGAACTGCTGCGGAGCAGTAAGGAGTTGGGAACAAAGCTTAAAACACCAAGTGTTAATCGCTGGAACTCCCTATACGATTCTATAAAAAGACCTGTTTAAGAACCTTGATGGTCGCATGACACAAATCAACAACATTTGTGTGGAGCAAAAGCCTTGTCTTCCAGTATTTAAAAAAGTGATAAGGAGGTAATTGCGGAGTACATCGAAATAATGACGCCTCCTGTTGCTGTTAGGCTTGATATGTTGCAGGAAGAGAAGAATGCGTACGCGGAAGGTCCTTTTGCCTAATCTCTTCCTCCTCAAGGACCAGATCGGGGAAAATGCAACGAGAGGTGGAAAAATTTAGCTATGCCAAAAACTTAGTCAACTACTTGCTAAAGCAACCAAAGGCAAACAAAGGGAAAGAAAAGAGCTTTGAACCGAGGTTTAGCAGTATCTTTGATGATTTTGATTTGCTTATGGCAACAGATCTGCATCCTTACTTCAAACTCAGAGTGGTAAGTAGGTTAAATGAGGGGAAGTACCTAAGCTACCAAGACCAGGATACTGGAGAAAATAAAGTGTAATATTGGAGCGAATCTTACTTGTAAAAATTAAGGCACTGAAGGTGATGGGACAGAGTCTGAAAGTGACCAACTTATGGTGAGTTATTTTTATAATTTGGAACAAACTTTAAGAATCTCTTGTATTATATATATATATATATATATATATATATATATATATATATATATATATATATATATATATATATATATATATATATTTATTTATTTATATATTAAAAAATAAAAATACATCTGTAGAAATATATATATATTTATAATATATATATATATATAATATATCATATATATATATATATATATATATATATATATATATATAAAGTAATTTCTATTATATTGTACACGATAGTTATATCAAGCTGCTTGAGCTATATATATATAATATAATATTATAATATATATATATTATAATATATAATATATATATATAATATATATATATATATATATATATAATATATATATATAAATATATATATATATATATAATAATATTATATATAATATATATATATATATATATACATGTATACATAATATATTCACAATACACTATCACTGACATAATGTTCAAATGAAACTTAAAAAAGATTTGAGTTCTTGATACCATTTCTAAATATTTCAAGAACTGAAGGCCCATATATCCAGCAGTCACCTCTGGAGAAGTTGGGACAAATCTTGGATAGCTGGTCTGCAGTAAATGTTCACCACAGTACCCCTCTCACTACGAACCTGTTTCCGTGTGAATACCAGGAGGGCTGAGTGGACTTGTTTATTAAGTATAATACCCCATTACCCAGCTCAGCGGCCGTGGAAAGGTTGTTTAGTCAAGGCTAGTTTTTTCAGTAACGGAGTAACGGACTCGTTACTTTTTTTCTTTCATGTAACGCTCCGAATAGGTTCCGTTATTTTTTTTCTCCGTTCTTTTTAGTCCGTTACATTTTGTTCGACTTTCTTTGAATGCTGATAGCCAATTGACCACCCCGATTAATATTCTAGGCCTTTTATAATATTATATATATATATATATATATATATATATATATATATATATATATATATATATATATATATATAATTATATAAATATATATAATATATATAATATTATATATTTATATATTATATATTATATATATATATTTATATATATATATATATATATATATATTATATATATATATAACAGTATATATATATTATATATCATATCTATATATATATATATATATATATAATATATATATATATATATATATATATATATATATATATATATATATATTTATATTAATATATAATATAATATATATATATATGGTAATAAAAGGGAATTCTGCTTAGAATAATGAAAGGGATGGTGCTTTCGTAAACTGTTGATGAATGTGACTAGAGTGTGGTGGAAACACTTCGAAAATCTGCATAAGCATTGGCAGTAATGAAAAGGTGATAGTGGATGTGTGTGTGGGGTTTGATGGTGCAAGGAATAGGTTTTTCGGGCATGAAGGTATAGATGAAATTACCGGTGAAATGATCAAGAACGGAGGCGAGATGGTGAATGATTGGATTTGGAAGTTGTGTGACAAAATGTTTATGGAGAGCACAGTTCCGAGGGATTGGAGGAGAGCGTACCCCCTTATATAAGGGTAAATAAGATAATGGTAACTGCAGGAATTATAGGGAAATTAGTTTATTAAGTGTAGTAGGGAAGATATATACTTATATTTTGGTTGAAAGAATGCGTCGAGTGACTGAAGGACTGATTGTGAAGAACAAGGTGGTGTTTAGAAGTGGTAGAGGATGTGTGGATCAAATCTTTACATTGAAAAAAAATGATTGAGAAAATGAAGGAGTAGAAGAATAAATTGTATTTTTTTTTTTTTTGTATTTGCAAACA